>BRDA01041557.1:0-12147 GCA_036984385.1 Crenuchus spilurus
CATTATTGTGGAGGCTGCACCAATCCGTCTGTCAATCTCACGCTCCATTCTTCCCTCACTCGTGAACAAGATCCCGAGATACTTGAACTCCTTCATGCTGATGCATGGTTTTGGGCATGGCCACCTTGTAGTTGCTTCTGTTCTATTAGCAATGCTCTTTTATAGACCTGTATGTGTGTAATTGACTGCCCGTGTCAATTAGTGCACCTTAAATAGCTGAATTCATTCATAGAAGAACTTTGGGATGAATAGTGTATGAGAACATGATGCATGAAGATTCAAACACGTAATTACAATTTCATTCATGGATAAAAGACGGATGGCACTTTTGGACCTTACTGAACCTTGACTAATTGTTTCTGTGTTTCTGTATGTAATGAGTGTCAATCTGAATGAATGACTTTTGGCAGGCTGTGCTTTAGTCATAGCTTCACTATAAACACATTTGTTAAGTTCACCACATTTATTTTCAGTATCTGACGGCAATAAGTTAGTAGACATTTCACCCCTCTCTCAGTACAAGAGGCTTAATTGGCGTGACCATCTTCGGTTCTATTTTGTCAAATCAGCTGGGTCTGAGGTCACTGTTGATGTAGATTTCAGTTCCAACCGAGTGTTTATTTGATATAATGGTAGCAAAAAAAAATTTACAGTGTTTGAAAAGAATTGAGATTCAGAAGCTACAAGACCAAAATGGGTTATTAGTGACAAATGGAGTAACTTTAATCATGTTTATAGCATGTTAAACTGGGTTCACAATTAGGGATGAACATGTGTGGTCAAAGCCAAAATCAAACAAAATGAAACATTTGGCTGAATACTGAACACAGTTCTTTGTTTATATGAATCACTATAAAATTAGTAACTAAACTATTTCTCTAAATAAGTCATGTATTTAGTCAGGAATCAATGTCTGTATTTTAATAAATTGGTTAGACATCATTTATCTTAATAGCATGAGTTTAATGTATTATTTTATATTTGTATATAAAACAATTGTTAAAAAAATGACACAAAACAATAATATATGAATATGTATGAAGATGCATGTGTTATATTATTACTAATATTTAATTATAAAAATAAAAAACATGAAACAAAATCACAAAAAAGTCTAAAATGAACAATGTAATCCACATGGATGCTTTGTGCGTTTAATTTGAGTGTCATTGGCTACAGATGACTGAAACACTACATTTCTTCTGGTAAATATTAGATGGTCCCTAACACTGCAGCCACTGGACAAACACAACACAAGCTAACACAAACACAACACAAGCTAACACAAACACAACATAAGCTAACACAGCACAAGCTAACACAAACGCAACATAAGCTAACACAACACAAGCTAACAAACACAACACAAGCTAACACAAACACAACACAAGCTAACACAAACACAACATAAGCTAACACAGCACAAACTAACACAAACACAACATAAGCTAACACAACACAAGCTAACAGACACAACATAAGCTAACACAACACAAGCTAACAAACACAACATAAGCTAACACAACACAAGCTAACACAAACAAAACATAAGCTAACACAACATGAACACAACACAAACTAACACAAAACTAAGCGGCTGTATTCTGGCTTCATCATAATGTGCAATTTAGTAAAGATTGTGCTTGTACTTTGTCTTTTTGTACTTTGTCTGGTGAAGAAAAGAACAGTTTTAAATGTCCAAAAAGGTAACAGTCTCATTAAAAACATAATTGTTAAATTAATGGGGACTGTAATAATTGCCAGAGACCAGGATCCAAGTGCAAGTGTTCATTCAGATCCAGAGTACAAAAATGGAAGTAGAAAATGGAGCAAACAAATTTGTTGGGCAAACAAATCCAAAGGGGTTAATCCCAGGAGTCCAATGCATAGATCCAAAACAAAAAAATAAATGCTTAGAATTGAATGGATAATACACAAAGACATCACAATGATGTACTACAAAACACAGGCTGATATATAGACAAGATTGAAAGGAAATGATCTACAGGTGTATGAAAAAAAGCTAAAATTCTGGTGACAGCGACCTCTACTGTCCAGGAGGGGTATTGCCTAGCTAAGATGGCCACATTTTTTTAACTGTACAATATGTTTTCTTTTTGACACTTCATTTCTCAGTACTGGAGATGTGGACAGATTTATATTTACAAATGTAATGTCTGATAGACAATGCAGACTGTATGCCATTTCTACACTTACTGCACTGCTGACACTGTATACTCCTTTGGGGGCCACATTTCTGACCAGGCATGCTTTGCTGAGTCAACTCTTGGTCAACATGTTTTCCAATCAGTCACTGTGGTAAGGTCCGTTTGCCCCAGCGTAGTCCCATTAGCACCAGAAATATCATGAGCTTGTTTTTGTGTGGTACATTGGGCAAGGGGGCTTTATATTGCTTGACTCATGCAGTTTCTTATTTCAGCTTGTTTGCTGCAATCTTTCCAACCGTTAGTTTCATATTCGAAAGTCTTGAAGGACCCTTTTCCTGTACTACCAACATATCTGAATCAGATATTAACTATGTGGCCCTTCAATCTATGCGAATAGTTTAAATTGGCCCTGTCACAATCATTGCATAAACGCTTGATTGTAATGAATTGAGCTGGTCACAGTTATTTAGACTGATTGCAGTTACTTTCCACAGTTGGGTGTGTTTTCATTAGTTGGGCTGAAATACAGTCAAATGCAGTACAGCCCTGGTTAAAAGAATGTTTCATTCAAACATCATATTTACATATTTTTCCACTTACTCTAGATGGAGTCGATCAGCCGAGGCTAAATTTAGCTTAAAAACTGGAGCTGCAGGGCTAACATTGCTAACAAAACAGTAGAATTTAATAGTCACCTAAATATTGCAATTTCTTTCACCAAAATACAGTCATATCAGAATGTTATGATCACCATGCATGTATAAATAAGTGAGAACACTAGTCAGTTGTAGCAGAGTGTAAAACCATCATCAGGGGTAAAAGACGTGATGTCACTGATGTCCAAAAGGGCATAATAACAGTGTACCGGATGAAGTGTGTGCACAGGAGCGATGAGAAAATTGTCAGGGAATAACATCGTCCCAGAACCATGCTGCTAAAATCTGCTGCGTATGTTTTTGTGCTGGTACATAGTTTGCTGTCTTGTCAATACCAAACCACCTGAGCGAATATTATCTCTATCTAGCATTGAAATCTAATGACATACATTAAGAGGCTGGTGGTGTCTGTGTTTTTTTTCTTAGTGCAGTTTATTTACTTTTTTGAAACGCCAGTCATACATTTTTAGGCAGCTACACTACCTTATAGTTTCTGTATACGATCCTTTGTGCCCGTAGATGTCACACTTGAGCACCAGCATCTCGAACCAAAACAAATGCTTTGAATTTAACCATGTCCTTCCCTTCAGCCATGCTTCCCTACTTTCATTTGTTTTCTCAGCATGGTGTTACAAAGCCCAGAGAAATGTGGGGAAGACCAGTGTTTCTTCCTGATGGGACTAACATGCGCATGCAACCCGGACCGGCTGTGAAAACAAAGAGCAGGGGTGCAACTTTATTCTCTGCTCAGGGCACCTTCACTTCACTATAGCTATGCAATAAAATTAGTTGTTTGCTGCTATATTAATGTTTTATGCCTATACTAGCACACTGCATGGGCATGTACATCTCTCCTAAAAGACTCAGCGAATGTGTGGACTCACAATGTTTTTGTAGTGAGTGGCATAATCAGTAATGTCAACTCATGCATCCTTAACACAACAATAAATATATACATATCACACACCGCTTAGAGATACATATTACACACGTTTTTACTGTAATGTTGACTCGTATTTTTCGTATTTATTTGTACGTGAAGAGTGCTTTTCAGTGAAGAAGTAACACTGCAGTCAAGGCGTAAATATATTGCTCTAACAAAATAATTTTAACATAAACTTTTCTGTGAATAGTAAAGGCTACAGGAAATAAACAATCAAAATGTGGAAGAACTTTATTTTTGACAATTTTGACATTGACATTTTTGTTTTTTTCTCCAAACAGACGTCTGCAATATCTGAAAGGTTTCTGCAGGCTGCCACACAAGTTTGGCAATGGCATTATTATACTGCTATGACTATTACACAGTCTATATGGAGGAATGATGGTGGAAAATTTATGAGTAGGGGAGCATGTATGCAAACCTTTCTCCTAAAATGGTGCAGATTAGTACCTCTTGATGTGGAATTGAAAATGTGTGAATGTAATCCTTTACTTGCACAGTGAAGCAAAAGAGTGATAACAACCCTAGACTTGTAAGGGTCAACTCACACTGATTTCATTCTCAGTAACCTAATTTGTCTTGCACTTGTTCACAGATGCTCTTTCGATTGCTGTCCATTCAGAGCACTGAAATTAGCCTTGCAGCCCAGAATTCTATTAAGGTTGCAGCAACACATGCACACATTTTGCTCTAAGTGACCAGCCAAATTCATTACCCAAATGTGGTCAGCCATAAAAATGTGATTGTTTTGCTTCGGTGCTTTGAGGCTCAAGCCTGGAAATATCAGCATGCTTACAGAGGCATCGTGACTCCAGCAACAAATTTAAACTTGAAATTCAGGTACATCAAAAATTTCACACTTGCCAATGATGCTTACAATGCTACTGAAATTCTAAAACCCTTCAGGCTTTTGATTCATTTCAGTTGAACCTGCTTTTTGTACTCAAAACATTGACTGATTTTAGGACTGTGGCTTTTATTTGCCATTTAGATTACATTTTTGCCAATGTGATTTAGAAACAATGGAATTTGACCTCCACATTTAATCCATCCATGCAGTGGAACACACACTAGGCTGTAAGAACATGTGCCCAAAGCGGTTGGCAGCCCTATCCATGGGGACCAGCTCGGGGTTAGGTGCCTTGCTCAAAGGCACTTCAGTTATTACCTGCCCGTAGATCGAACTGGCAACCTTCCGGTCACAAAACCAGATCCTTAATCACCAGACCACGGCTCCCCCACAATATTAATATTTGATAGAGACAATAATGTCTACTGTACTGTCCAAGTTGAAAATTGTAGAAGAAATAACTTTATTTGTTTTTTAATGTCACTTCTTATAAAAAAAGCTGTCCATTTAAATAGCATGAATGAAAATAAAGTGCTACATCCAAAGTGAAGTGATTGCACAATAAGTTATGCATAATTATGAGTGCAATCAACTGCTGATTAATATACAGTTTTGGGCATCCACAGAACATTAGATTGAGAAATCTACATATTTTGAGAAATCTACATATTTAAGCAGTGGATATTTGCTAAAAAAAATAACCATCCATCCATCCATTCATCCATTATCTTATGGTTAATCCTGGTCAGGGATGTTGTCAGTCTTCCTCTGTCTGTATGTTTACAAGTTCCAAATGTTTATGTAATGTTTATGTCATGTTGCCGCACTTCCCCTGCCCTGGCATGCGCTTCATCATTGTTTTCACCTGTGTCTCGTTCAGCGCCTGTGCCTCGTTTTGTCTATGCTTGGTTTAAATCACCCCACGTGTCTGGGTTTAGTGGGTCATTGTATTGTCACCAGCATGAGTTTATGAGTTGTTACCACTATGCATTTATGTTTTTGTGGTTCCTAATGTTTTGTTTCACAGCCAGTTTTTGTTAATATATTTTACATCGCACCTGTCTTCTCTACTCCTCCCTTCCTGACAGTTGTGGTGAGTCCCCTATCCCTTAATGTGACACAGGGCAGGGCATTACGCTGTCTTAGCTAAAGACAGGACAGGGCGCCAATCTATTGCTGGGCTCAAAAAACAACTATTTGAATGAATATCAATAATGAAAATGGACAAGTAGCAAATTTATGTTGGTTTCCAAAAATCTCCTCATGACAGTCCAGTGGTATTTATATTTCTCATCCAATACCTGGTTAATCAATACTTCATTATGCTAAATGAAGTGTTCTGATGATGAATTTAATGAACACATGTCATGGCTGAGGTTCATCCAGGAGAACATCTGGAATCTTAAAGCTGGCTCAGAAGATATCGCTTTTTTTTTTTTTTCCAGAAGAAAATCTGGTTATTTTATTACTATATTTGTGTTTATTTGCATTTGTGAAATAATGTGTTTTTTAGTAAGGTACACCATATAACAATAAATGGTTTTAAATAACAGACTCTTATGTATAAGACCTAAATTGACTCTAAAGACTCTAAAGAGGCTTTTTCTCTAATAGATAGCAATTAATTTTAATATAGCTATATAACTAGGCATCTAGTTATTACATTCAATAATTCACCATCTTGAAAATCACGTGCACAGTCTTAATAAATACAGATCCCAGTTTTCATTACTGAAGTCTTGAGTTGACTACTGCAACTCCTTCCTGTCTGGTATGTTTATGCCACCAGGCCTCTAAACTGATTCAGAATGCAGCGGTACGACTCATCTTCAATGGTCCAAAGTTCTGTCCTGTAACTCCTCAGCTGTGCTCTCTTCACTGGATGCTTGGGGCCCATGTATTTCAAAACCATGATGTTGGCCTACAAAGCCAAGAATGGACCAGCTCCTCTGTACTCGATGGCAATGGTCAAAGCACAATCCCTACCAAGAGCCCTTCGAGCTTCAAGCACAGCTCAGCTTGACCCACCATACTTCAAGAAGCATGGAAGACAAGCATCCAGACTTCCCTCTGCCCTCACACCTGAATGGTGGAATCAACTTCTCCTGAATGTCAGAACTCAGGTGGTGCTGCTGAGATTGCATGATGGTGTGATGTCAGTAAATGGCACCATACCATTCTTTATTCCAGTGAGTGTCCAGGCTGGGTGGGGCTCACCTGCGTCATCATCATGAAGCCGCTCGTGATGATGATGCTGATGCTGATGATGTGTCTTTGGTGATGGCTTATGGTTGGAGCAGATATTCAGTGATTGTTGAGTCATAGATGAGCTGAAATCCTCTGGAGAGCCATGGTGTGTGTGTGTGTGTGTGTGTGTGTGGAGGTAAGCCTATGGAGCTTGATCCCTCTGTGGATGGGAAAGCCTCAGCAGCCAGAAGCTTAGAGTGGTATGACATGCACACACACACACACACACACACTTCTCTTCAGCTGTGCTTCTGGTGAAGACATATAGTCTGCCTGGAAACACTGCTATGAGTCACAATATCAGTGTATTACCAACTCTTTGGGTATGTTGGTGTGTGTGTGTGTGAACCAAATTTATCGGCGACTTCTTTCAAAAAATAAAATTCTTGTAACTTTTTAACTACACACATGTATGTATGTAACGGTATTTGGAGATTACATAACACACTGATTGTTAAGATAAATGTGTGTTTTTTGTTTTGCTCAGTACTGCACATGTCAGTTCTAGTGCAGTTCTTCATATGAAGCATTACTATTACATGTAATTACAGACATTTGTAATACATGTATGACCCCTCGTCCTGACACTGTATAAAAATAAACCCCTGTGTGAGAGATATGATCACAGTTCATTTAACTGTAAATATATTTCACAGACAGGTCCCTCTTACTGTCAGACAAGCCCACCATCAGTTCCCTCCTACTCGTTTTCTAATGACTCACTCTGTGTTTGAATGGTGGCCAGATAGCTGGGACTTCTTGTAGAGCAGCAGATGCTTTCACAGTCTGCAAAAATATAACCAATATAGGCCAATTCATTTAGCCAATTGTGACTTAATAAAACCAATACAAAAAGGTCTAAAAGATGTTTATAGTTCACAAAATATAAAATAACTTCTTTTGTGTTATTGAATATTCAGAAAAACAATGAATTCTGTGTTAACGGTCAACTTTCATCAAATATTGATTGATTACTGATGTAAGGTGATCAAATATATACCTTATATCCCCAACTCCTGGTCTTCACCATGCTCTTGCCATCACTATTGAGAACTCAATGATCACTGCATCTCCAGGAGCATGAAGTCATGGTGTAGTTATAGAGATCATGCAGATTTCTCCTCCTCAACATCCAGAGGATTCTACCTTTTCTCTCCAGAGAGGCCACACGGATGCTTGTTCAGTCATTTGTTATTTCTCGACTTGTCTACTGCAACTCTCTCCTGGCTGTCTCCCTATGGAAGCTGTTATATGCCTGTATCAGGTTCAAAGCTCTGATGTTGGCCTACAAAGCCAAGAATGGACCAGCTCCTCTATACTTGATGGCAATCTGCTACAAGAGCCCTTTGAGCTTCAAGCACAGCTTGGCTTGACCCTCGTCCTTCAAGAAGCATGGAAGATAAGCATCCAGACTACTTCCCCTGTCTGTCCGAATGGCAGAGTCACTTGCTGTCTTCAAATGACAACTGTTGACTCACCCATACTAATTTTTGTATTTGGCAGAATCTAAGCTTGAGGTATCTTCTTGATTCTATCCTACACTAACTAGCTCAGATCCTTCCTTAGTAAACATTGAAGCACTTTTGTAAGTCACTCTGGATAAGAGCGTCTTCTAAATGCCTCAAATGTATGTATACATGTAAAATGGCAATGTTACAGTAGAAGGAAAAATATTTTTTTTATGGAAGTCGGTGTAAAAATAATTTATTTTAAGTCATTTTGGGGCATTTTTAATGGTCCCACTGGTCAAGAAATGTTCATCAAAGGTCCTGCTGGCACCTACAAGTGATGCAAAAACTTGGCAATACAAGGTTTTCTCTGAAAGTGACAATATTTATACATAAAGTCTAAAACCAAACTAACAGGATAATTGTTTGTTCATCAATAAGACTGCTCATCAGTAAAACGATCTATACTGGCCTCTTCCAGTCTATTTATAGAACAAACAATTTAATGTGGGTGGAATTGCATTCTGTATGAAATACATGTTGGCATGTTCATTGTTTTACTGTTACAGCTGTTCAGCTGCTTCATGCTGTTAGATCTGATAAGTGTGAACACTAAAGATTCAGTCGGGCTTGATCTCAGGTGATGGTGTGAAAGTTTTTTTCTGCACGACAGAAGCACGAAACCTCCAGACGCTCTCCTGTACATTTTAAAGGCATAACTCACTTAAAAAATTAAAAAATAAATATTTGTTTACATTTATTTAAATTGTTTCACTGCTCAAGATTGAATAAAATACAATGTCATGTACAGTGTCACATCAAAAATTACAATTATATTGTAAAAAAAAAAATATTTTTTGCTTGTAATTTAATTCAAAAAGGTTAAACGTTCATATCTGTTATTTTGATTACATGTAAATCGACATATTTCAAGCCTTATTTTGTTTAGATGTTGATCAGTATGACTTATAGCTCAACTAGAATCTCAGATTATTATATTTCATTTTAAGTTTCAAATTGTAAGTAAATTACCATTCAAACAGTATCAGTAATAGAACAAAAAAAGGCTTAAATATGTACTGAATATAGAAAATAAAATATACCAGTTTAATTTTTTTATTAAATCATGAACACAAGTGAACTTTTCTACAATGTTCTAATTTTTGGTGATGCACTAGTTTGTTGTTTGTTGTGAAATAGTACATTGTTAGTGATGGGAACCAGACATCCTACTGCACTCATTTCAAATTTAACTATTTTATTTACTATTCAAAATTAGCAGTGATCCTAAACATGGAATGCATGTACTATGATATTAGGAAAATAGGTGGTAAATCTGTACAACATCAATAATACACGAGGGCAGCCGTGGCCTTGTGGTTAGGGATCTGGTCTTGTAACCAGAAGGTCACCAGGTCAATCAAGTCATGACTGAAGCCCTTGAGCAAGGCACCTAAGCCCCAACTGCTCCCTGGGCATTGTGGATAGGGACGCCCAACACTTCATGCACATGTTCTCACAGCCTAGTGTGTTCACTAGTGTGTGTGTTACGGACGGTTAAGTGCAGATGTCAACATTGAGGACCGTTTTATAACTGGCGTGTACCTCTCCACCATGAAGAGATACTACAAGTACATTTTACGTCAAATCCTAAAATCTTTTATAAAACAATGTCTCAGAGAAGTGTGTTCATCACCATAACTTTCCGTGAGGAAGCCTTTGGAGCCATGAAATACTTCCCATCACAGCAACATTTCAGAGAGGATAGAAACCTTCTCTTTGTTTACATATGAATAATTTTTGTAGCCCTTTAGTTATGATGAAGTATTGGTGGAATTCCGCTTTAATCTCTGTATTTGTGAAATCTGCATTTTGGGCGGCACGGTGGCTTAGTGGTTAGCACGTTCGCCTCTCAGCGCTGAGGTCTTGGGTTCGAGTCCGCATCTGAGCGGAGTTTCCATGTTCTCCCCGTGTCTGCGTGGGTTTCCTCCCACAGTCCAAAAACATGGAGATCAGGTGAATTGGATACTCTAAAAATTACCCTGGTGTATGTCTGTGTATGTCTGTGTATGCATGTCTGTTTGCCCAGATATGGTTGGCACTCTGTCCTGGGTGATCCCCCTAGTGCTCGATGCAGTCCTCCAGGTGGACGGTCGCTTCCAGTTGAGAGTACACTGTGTGCAACTGGCTGCCGCTTCTCACCGGTGTGTGTGATTGAGTGTGCTGATTGTAAAGCGTCCTTGGGTTTGAGAAAGGTGCTATATAAGTGCTATATAGCATAGATGAGCGCTATATCATCATCATCATTTGAGTTGGATGTGGGAGTTTCCATTGTCTATATATAAATGACATAACAGTTATTGAATAGCTCACAAAAAGACTTTTACTTTAAGTTTGTGAATTTGCACTGCTATATTTTGTCAGCAGACACTTTCTGCTTGTTTTCTTGCCATAATGAAAAGTGTCATTGGTGTGATCGAAGCAGAATTAGCCTTGTAAAGCGACTGCTGACAACTCTGCAGCTCCTTTCTCAAGGCCGACATTGTGTTTACCCAGATGCTACGCTAATCCCCGCCTGCTAGCACGACGAGGCTAAAGGGTGGAAATAATCGAGAGAAAGCAAAAGATCAGGCCAACGGAGAGCAAGCAGTTAACCAGATTACGGCTCATGGACACCAGTCAGCATTTCCGTCACCTCTGTTTGGGCCTAGCTGCCTTTTAGTGCCAATTCAGCAGCCGGTGGATTTGCCTGAACAACACAAGAAAAGCTTGAGCGGCGAAGGATCATATGCAGCATCAGTGCTAGTAGAAAAGAGATGAAAGTCAACCATGTTTGCTGGATTCTGAATGTTCAAATAATGGCTACAACCTTACCATCACAATGCTACTAACCCTTGCCTGAAAATATCTGAGATGTTAGGCCATTATATTCATAAAATCTCTTCAACTGGCATAGATAAGTCAGCTTGCTTCTAAACGACTTAAAGAGAAGACTATCATGGTAGAGCCGCCCAAACAATGTAAAATAATGCATCCTTACACCTTGTCTTTAAGGTTGAATTACATAAAAGTTTAATAATAGTTGTTGTTGGTGCACTTTTTCACTCCAGTACTGACACTGAGGCGTTTAAAAACATCCTCAGCTCTGCTGTGTCTGATCCACTCTAACACACTCTTAACTCACCACCACCACATCAGTGTCAATGCAGTGCTGAGAATGATCCACCACTCAAATAATAGCTGCTCTGTGAGAGCAAAAATTGGCAGTGCTCTCTCTGGGCAGGTAGATGGCGCTCTCACTCTCTCTATCATTCTCATTGCATTGTCCGCTGGCTCAGGCGTCTACTGATTGGTCCATTCAGAGCTGGGAATCCTGCGCTTTCCTCCGAGCATGTTAGGCCGCTAGGTAGTTCAAAAAGAGGCGGTGGCTGGTATCACATGCAACGGAGGAGGCATGTGCTTGACTTCACCCTCCTAGAGTCAGGGACATGCGTAGAGTCCTAATGGAGGGGATGGGCTAATTGGCTACTATTACACTGGGACGGGATAAAAATGGGCAAAAACTAAAATTACATATATATGTATGTATAAAAGAAAATAGAAATGGTTGAAATGAAATAAATAAATAAATAAAAATCAGAAAAGCTCAAAGGAGGGGCATAAGGTCACCCAACAGTAATGTGTACTGATGGAGAGTAAGTCACATATTTTTGAAAATAAATAATGTAGCCTCTGAGAGTGGGTGTACTGTAACTAGTAGCAATTGGGCCTGCCAAGACTTCATCCTCTCTCTCTCTCTCTCTCTCTCTCTCTCTCTCTCTCTCTCTCTCTCTCT
>BRDA01041558.1:0-10027 GCA_036984385.1 Crenuchus spilurus
TCACATTCCATTGTCCAATCTTGACACGGAGTCTGCTGTTTAGCTTCTCTTCATCTTCTTTCCTTGTTGTATTGCGCAATACAACCTTTGATGAGTCAGTAGTACACTTCTCAATACCCACCCTGTCTCTCACAGTGAGTACCGCGGACCTTTTTATCCTGGGCGACATCCGAGCCAGTATGGCATTCTTAGTTTTCGACTTCATTTGTGCTCTGTGGGATAAATAGACTGATTAAGCATCCCAATCTCTTGTCAGCCCTGCAGTCGACTCGGTGTTGTACTAAGTTGCACCTAGCATGCACCTCATCATGAAAAATCAACATCCAGTGTTATTAGCAGTAAACCAACATAACACTTAAAGTTGTAAGAACCATGCTGTAGCCCACAGTTCCAGGTCCCATTGGATGGGGAGTGTGATCGCTCTTTGTCTGGAACCTCCTCTTCGACCTTACCATCAAGGGTGGCCCTACCAGGAGCATAGCTCCAGATGGTATCGCTCTTAGATTCAAAGGTTCTCTCAAGCTTCTCCACCATGGCAAGGTAGCGATCTCAGGAGAAGAGAAGCCTTTCTAGCACCCAAGGACACCGTACAATAATGATAATAAAAGTACACAAAAGTAAGAATACAATCAAAAATAAATATAAAAGAAAATAAATAAGAATGGTTTATAAAGAGAAGGCAATCTTAAAAAGATAAGTTTTGAGTCTGGATTTAAATAATGGGAGTGAGTCAATACTGCAGAGAGACAATGGTAGTGAGTTCCAGAGTCGGGAAGCAGAGCGGCTGAAAGCTCTGCTCCCCATAGTAACAAGTCGAGCAGAGGGTACAGATAAGTGAATGGACAAGGAAGATCTGAGAGTCCGTGGGGGATTGGCGATTTGTAGTAGATCTGACAGATATGAAGGAGATAGATTATAAACGTCCTTAAAAGTTAACAGGAGAGTTTTGTATTCAGAGTGGTGTTTAATGGGCAACCTTTAAATACTTTTTTAAATATTTGGCGGCACGGTGGCTTAGTGGTTAGCACATTTGCCTCTCAGCGCTGAGGTCTTGGGTTCGAGTGTGCATCTGAGCGGAGTTTCCATGTTCTCCCCATGTCTGCGTGGGTTTCCTCCCACAGTCCAAAAACATGGAGATCAGGTGGATTGGATACTCTAAAATTACCCTGGCGTGTATGAATTAATGTGTTGATTGTAAAAGAGACCTTGGGTGTCTAGAAAGGCGCTATATAAGTATAATGTGTATGTATGTAACCGGTGAAGCTGCTGTAAGACAGGAGTGATGTGGTGGGTGAACGGGGTTCTGGTAATGATCCGGGCAGCTGCATTCTGGACTAGTTGGATTTTACGGAGTGATTTATTGGGAAGACCTGAGAGAGTTACAGTAATCGAGGCGAGAAGTGACAAAACTGTGGATGAGAATAGCAGTGGTATGGGAGGTAAGGGAGGGACGGACGCAGTTAATGTTGCAAAGGTGAAAATAAGCAGACCGGGTACTATTATTGATTTGTGATTGAAATGATAGAGTACTGTCAAGGATGACTTCTCACCTGAGGGGAGGGGAAAACTGGACAGTTATCAAAGGTCATGGAAAATCTATTTTCTTTTGATAAAGATGACTTTGTACAAACGAGTAGAATCTCAGTTTTATTACTGTTTAATTTAAGGAAATTTGTTGTAAACCAGGCTTTTATTTCTGTTAAGCAATCAGTAAAGGATGAGGTCACTTGGAAAGTGGGGGATGGTTTGCTGCATAAATAGAGCCGGGTATCATCAGCCAAGGGGAAGAAGGTAAATAATGAAGAGAAGGGGGCCCAGAACGGAGCCCTGGGGCACACCCGAGGTAACAGAAAAATGCCTAGATCTAAATGATTTTACCAGGATGGCCTGAGTGCGGCCCGAGAGGTAAGATTTGAACCAGTTTAGTGGAGTATGAGTCAAACCAATGGAAGATAATCTGCTAAGGAGGGTATTATGGCAAATTCACTCAGGTCAAGAAGAATGAGAATTGAAACTAGTCCAGAATCAGCTGTCATAAGGAGGTTGTTCGTGATTCTAATAAGTGCTGTAAGATCAGAACCCAATTCAGGTATGAAAACATTTCTTTGTGTTTATTTGTATATTTCTACAGCAGATTGGCATGTCATAATAAACAAATTATTATTAAAGATTTATTTCTGTAATGTTTTTAGGGCACAATCTCTAGAAACCTCTTGATATGGAGGTTGATGAGAACAAGAAGACAACTAATACTACAGCAGATTCCATAATTGAGGTCCAACACTACTTGGCTGAAAGTAACATACCCAGAACACAAGATCTGTTACAATATTGGAAAGATAACCACAAAACATATCCACACCTTTATCTACTTGCACATAGATATTTATGCACACCATATTCGTCTGTACCCTGTTAAAGAGTTTTTTCTAAGGCAGGAGAACTTGTATCTAAGAGGAGAAATCGCCTTGGAGCTAAGACACTTCAAAAACTTTTGTTCCTAAATAAAAATACATAAATGAATGCATTTTATTGTCATTTTTTGTCTATTATTTTATATTCAGGGATGCACATAAGTGGTGCGCAGGTGCGCATGCGTGGCCAAAATTAACGATGCGCAACGTGAATTACAACGTGACGCGCGTTTGCGCACCATTTACTTGATTATGTTTTGCTACGGTAACCGGAGTTGACAGGTTCGCGGTTTTCACGTCAAATCGTTTTGTTGAAAATCCAGTCGCGGGTGAACTTTCAAGGGTATCAGGATGCGTTTTATTGGGTAACTTTTAAAAATTGCCGCAGCCGGTTGCCTTGGATATTACTTCAACACGGCGGGCAAACGTGTACAAAGTCGACACTAAGGAAGTTTGAATACAACAATAACAACGAAGAGAACATAATATAAGGAGGGAGAGAGAGAGAGAGAGAGAGAGAGAGAGAGAGAGAAAAAGTCACAAGCTAATATGGGTAAATGGGGGAATACGGAAGGCGGTATGATTAATGGACTGATAAATTCCTTATAAACAAATACTAAGTCGAACACTCTTAGTTGTTTTGCCATTTGATTCAAACGTGTGAAAGACACATTTTGGGCTAGTTTAAGCTTCTGAAGGGCGGGTTTTAGACTGACTTTTGGCTAAATAATTATGATGGATCTGGCAACCCTGACGGTAACATAGGCGGGCTCTAGCTTAGCTCTCTAGTTTTAAGATTTCCACCGATTAATCAGCATGTCCAAGAAACAAACTACATTAAGTAATTACTTTGGTATTCCACCACCTCCAAAGAAACGCCAGACTGAGACTGAAGGTAAAAAAAGAGTATTCACTTAAAAATGGCTGCAGGAGATAGCATGGCTCCAAACAGTGGATGTCAGGAGGGTAGTGATTATCAATGCTTGTAGTATTTTCGAGCATTGTAAAAGGTGAGCACCAAGCAACATCTGTAGGTGCTCCTTTGAGAACTAGACCAAAAAAATTATGTGCACCCCTGTTTATATTATTTAACACTTTCATTAATGAAAATCCATACATAAGTTGCACATTTTAGCTGAATTTTATTAGACAAATTTGCTATATTTTACAGGTAGTTTAGCATTTACACAAGGTTTTAAGCAAATTTTAGACTCTTCTTAAGAACAACTGAACTCAGCAAACAAATTGAGCAAATGAAATTATAAAATGATGAGATCATATTTTAAGTAAACAAATGTCGATTAAATATTTCACAAGTTGATGTTGTGTTTTCAGGATGCTTTTCCAACTTATTTTCATTTTGTTTACCTGCAGTGATACTATAACTACTGCAGGGATCACTATTGAGTGACCAACACAGTGTTAACAGTGGTAACCCTACTTACGAGCATCTCTACTAATGAGTATTCCAAGTAATGAGTCGAGATATCGGAATATTTTTGTTCCAGGTAACGAGTAAAATTCCAAGTAACGAGTAGCCTAAATTAGTTAGAGTATGCCGACCGCTAGGGGCGCTGCGGTCATAGCATCCCCTAGATCCTAGCATAGAAGAAGTCAGTCATTACCTTTGACCGCTGTCCAGTGAAACAGAAAGTGCTAGTGAAAGCGACGCAAAGACAGCAAAAGGAAGTGAACAAGAAAGTTTTACTTTTACTTTTCATATGACAAGTGTAACCATGCCATACACGTACGCTTGTCCTCCTCTCCTCCTTAGCCGCCAGCCTACACGAACACCGTCGGTCTCCCTCCATAGCCGCCAGCCTACACGAGCGCCGTCGTTGTCTTGCTTATTTTTTAAAAAACCCATATAAACACATTATTTAGCATATTAAAGTATACTGTATATTGGCCGGCTGACACGGATTAATCAGTTTTGCATGTATTCTTATGGGGAAAATGCATCCAGCTAACGAGCAAACCAGCTAATGAGCTCAGCTCCTGCACGGATTAAACTCATAAGTAGGGTTACCACTGTACAGTGTCAACACAGTTTGTGTAGTGTCAATACACTCCTTGAGGTATCATCTTCCCATCACTACTAACAACCTGCTAACCTGTCTCTACTTGCTGAGATAATTCTCTTAATGAAATCAAAGCATTGTTATGCATTACTCTGGAAAAGTGTGTCTGCCAAATGCTGTAAATGTGAATCTGAAAGAGCTGCATAACATCTGCTTGCTTCAGAACAAGCCCCCGTAGGCATTTTTATGTGGTGGCGGAGGATTTTAATAATGTAAACCACTTTGCAAAGGTTTCATCAGCATGTCACTATACCAACACAAGGAAATAACAGGCTGGACCGTATTTATACCAACATACAAGACACATACAGGTCCATACCCCACCCCCACCTAGGCCTCTCTGACCACATTTGCATCTTGATGGTCCCTACCTATCATTCCCTGCTACTATGCCCCAGACCCACACAAAAAAACCATCACTGTGTGGCCCAATGACAGAGACTCCATACTGCAGGACTGCTTTGGATGCACAGACTGGCAGGACTTCAGGGAGGCTGCTGTGTATGAGGGGGAGCTTGATCTGGAGGACTACACATATGCTGTACTTGGATACATCAGCAAATGTGTGGAGGATTTCACTATCACTAAGACTATGACGTGCTACCGAAACCATTAACCCTGGCTAAATGCAGAGGTTTGTTCTCTACTGAAAATTAGGGATGCTGCCTTCGGATCTTGAAATCCTCAGGCACTTCGGAGGGCCAGAAGTGAACTGATTGAAGGCATTAACCCTCTGAAATCGGCTCTCCCACTGACGGCATATTAATGAAGATCTGCAAATACACTTATGTAATTCTGCGAGATTTTAACCTAGAAACAAAATGAAACATAGCCCGAAAACCTTAAAGGGTAATCTGTGAGAGGAGCTGAAATGAGCAGAGACACGTTTGTGAAAGCTGTTCAGAGCGAGACAAACATATCTCTCTCTCTCTCTCTCTCATATATATATATATTCAATCTAGGAACCACTTAATTAGTAAAACATGTCAAGTCACATTTGTTATACTTTATAAATAAAACCACATACTATTTCTAAAAACTGTAATGACCACTGTGTAGATAACAGCTCTGTTTATTCAATTCAGAGCTTAAAGGTCTTGGCTAGAAATGTATAGTTTTTTTTTTTTTTTTTGAAAATATCAGCACATCTGAAAATAGGTTTCTGTAAAGTCTAAGTTTAGAGCAAATTTAACCTACTTTTGTCCAATTTCAGAAATCAAAATATCTTGAAGCCACTGGGAAATTGAGGAGGGTCTTGAATACTTCCCCATAAACAGAATATGTCATCTTGCCAATAAACACAAGAAAGCCACATCTGACTGAGACCTGGTAAGCCAGGGTAAACCTGTAGTGCCAATATACAATGGGAATATTGCAATCAGCAGATAACAGAGAAACTACTGAAATTACCTTTCTCAAAAAGGTAAAAAAAATTATATAATACCCCTCTCGCCATAAAATGAAAGTAGCATCACTTAAAGCTGGGGGGAATAAATTATTATTCAGTGAAGGCATCAATGTAAAAGGTTACATAATTTTTAAATTATGCCTAAACTGATACCCTAAATGGAGGGTGAAAAGCAACCAAAGGATTGCTTGTGAAACCAGAAGGATTGAGTGGTAATGGTCAAGTAAGTAATGCGAGTGGAGATGACAAGGAATAAGACTTATCTCCAGCTTACACCAAAGCAACCCTGTAATTGGAGCCACCAAAGAGCCTTGTGAATATGGACTGACCAGTAATAAAATTAGAAACTGGGAAGAGCCCACCCCCATAAAATTTAAATCTCTGTAGTAATGATTTACTAAATCGAGGTACCTACCCATCACATACAAAAGGGATGATCAATTCGGTTTTACAGATTTAAAAAACATTTTGGGCAAAAATAAAGAAATAGTGTAAAACAAGAAAATAAATTTGGGCATAACATTCATTTTTAGGGAGTTTATATTAGCCATCAACAATAGTGGAAGAGATTTCAATCTTATAAGTCTGATTTAAATACAAGAAATTCACAATAAATACAATGAGTTCACTGGATCAGTTACATATAAGTCAACAGCATATAATGACAACTTCAATTTGAAACCAGAGTGAGAGATCCCCTTAAAAAGCACAGACATTTCAACACACTCTAAAAAATTACCCTAGTGTGTGTATGAATGTATGTATTTATGTATGCCCAGGCACTCTGTCCTGGGTGATTCCCCAGTGCTTGATGCAGTCCTCCAGGTGGACGGTCGCTTCCAGTTGAGAGTATGCTGTGCACGACTGGCTGTTGCTTCTCGCCAGTATGTGTGGTTGAGTGTGTGTAAATGGAGTGTGTCGATTGTAAAGGGTCCTTGGGTTTGAGAAAGCCACTATATAAGTGCAATGTTAATAATAAAAAAATAAATAAAATAAAAAGTATCATTAGTATGAACACTGGCCTTGGGGGAAGTGTATAGCAGTCTTATCTAAGAAATAAATTTAACCCCAAATACAAATCTGTGTAAAGTTGCATACAAACAACACAGTCAAATGCCTTCTCTGCATTTAATGAAATAAGGACTTCCACAGCAGAAGTGGAGTGTTTAGTGAAAATAGCATTGTATAAATATTAGGGAAAAGCTGAAGTCCCTTAACAAAGCCTGCAAAATTATATCTGCAGACCTGCCAACCTTAGAATTTTGTTTTGAGTAGCAACTTACTGCGGCGGTGCAGCAGAACACAGCATGGCGTGGTGAGGCATGAGGTCAGGCACATTTGCTGATTGGTATTGACTCAGTTCACATGCTCAGTCTTCACAACGTATTACTGAGCATAATTCCCTCTCTCCACTACACTTAGTTATTCAATATACAGGTATTAAGAACAATATGCCACATTTTTAACCAGTTACCTATAACTACCTATACTCAATCTTTGACCACATATGCTTCACCATACATCAATATGCACCATCTTTAACAAGTCATACTGTACATCCCTAAATGCAATGTCATACAATCCTTTCTCAGTTACACATCCCCATGCACCATTATATACACTCCATGACAAGATATAAATCTCTATATACACCTGCATGAAGCTGGCCCCTCATGTGATCAACAACGGAATAAAAACACTACTGTTCATTTGTGCTGCGTTTGTGCTGGTTTGTGCTGCAAAAATCATTGATTATGCTGCTTCTGTTTTAAAGATACAGTATACTGAAATACATTTTATCACCTGTGACGTCACTCAGCCCGCCATATGTGACCAACTAGAAACAAACGGTAATTTGTGCTACGTTTGTGCTGGTTTGTGCCATTGAAATAAACATTTGTGCTATTTTAATTTGCTAGTTAAAAAGCTTTAAAAGTTGGGCGAGTGACGTCACTCAGCCCCCCATATGTTGCCAAACTGCACCAAAACAGTCACATTTGTTTGTGCTGGTTTGTGCTGCAGAAATTATTGTTTGTGTATGTAGACCCCCATAGTTAGGTCAAATCACACCATAATAGTCTCATTCGTTTGTGCTGGTTTGTGCAGTTAAAATAAATATTTGTGCTATTTCAATTCAAAAGTTATAGAGCCTTAAACCTTTAAGGCTCTATAACTAGCTGAAATTTGCTAATTAAAATAGCACAACAATTTATGAAAGCAGAACTATTCACATAAAAATAAAAAACTTGCATTTTACTGGCACAAACTTGGGAGATGTTTTATAAAACCTGACCACAGTTAAAAAGTACTTTTATAAAATGGATAGTTCCAATTTAAAATGTGATTGGCAGAGCTATTTCGCCATTGTAAAATCCACCATATACCATTGATGTTCACATTTACATTTATATTTTCAGCATTTGGCACATGCTCTTACCCAGAGTGACATGCAACAGTGCTTTGTGTCCATTAACTGAAAATGGGTCTCCACTCTAACCTGTCTGTACTAGCGGAGACAATTATTATAAGCAATAAGCCACAAGAGGCCATCCATTACTGCAATTTTATCACAAGGAAGAGTGTTAAACTATGATGGCATTTTGGGGCCACTCAAAAAAAAATAAACAGTTCACTTTTAGAATAAAGTCACAATATTGTGAGAATAAAGTTATTCTTTCATATTTGATTTACCAATAAAGAAATACTCAATCTGCTGGCCAATCTGCTTGATCAATCAACTTGATCACCATTCTCATCGTCTCCTGTGAAACTTCATGCCCTCTACATCTCTGTGCCATTCAAAGAGGGCATGTAGTTTCACAGGAGAATGGTAATCAAGATGATTGATCCTGAAGGAGCCACTGCCCACGAGGCCAGAAATTCAAGTTTACAGTAATAGGGCTGTGATCAGAAATCTCTATTGGGTGATAGCTAGAGGAAACAACTTTAGAAATAAACAGGGGTGATAACAGCCAAAATGAAAATCCTGAAAGTACAGGCGAGGGGTCCAGGGGGCCGCCTTAGGCCCCCTGTTAGGTCCAGAATGTCTTTAACTTGTGCACAAACCACTGCTCTCAAGGGTTTTTGACTAGCGGATTAAATTGCACATAAAGGATGCACATGGTCATAAAGAGAAGTCAGATCGAACATTAAATTTATTACAATTACATAGCAGACCCAAATAAAGGAAATGTTAAATGTTGGTATGCTTCAGTTTTCATATTGATTTTGACTAGATTTCACGTAATAATAAAACAAAGAAAATACCAAAAAGGACAATCAAAGTACCTGGACAATCAAGTTTTTAATTAAAACAGACCAGTCCCAGCAGCAACTCTGTACATGGCCAATATATAAAGTGAAGAGAAAACCGAAGAACAGAAGAGGGTGGGGGGATGCATCCATGTCAAAATTGACATCGATTGTGTCAAAATTATTCGACGTCTCAAAACGTTTGGTTGATGCCGATTTTAATTTTGGTAAAATCACGACACAGCTGACATGGATGCTTGTTTCTCGACACAGAAACAAAACCTCTTCCAACTACATAGATACTAACTACTGGGAACATACCTATTTAAACAGCTGTCACTTCGATCGAGTTTGGCATAAAAAAATGATATCTTCTCATTTATTTTGCGTTGTTTTGAATGTTTTCTCAGTTCACTTCTTGTGTGCACGGTCGCTTACATGTTCAATAAAATAATAAACCTTTGTACGATTTCCAACCTCTCGCGGTTGGTTCGTACCCAAACTGTTTAGTCCCTTACTCTATTTTATCTCGAAAAAGGTTCGGATTTTCATCATTCTAAAGCATCATATTTGGGATATCAAAATCAAAAACAAAAAAACAAAACAAAAACAGGAGTATGTTTGTTGGGGATGGGAATAGAAGGAGTATTCCCTAGCATGTGGATTATGAAATCTCCACCGATCAAAAATCTCATGTTTAGATGTAAACTCTGAAAATGATTGAGACATCAATGAATGAGCTAGTACACAGGAACCAGAACAATCTAACGTTGGATCCATAATGCAGTTCAGATCCCCACTCATTATCAGGTGATGAGAGTTAAACGTGGGGACAACACTAAGCCCCCACAATTGGGGGGGGGGGGGGGGAA
>BRDA01041558.1:10037-26702 GCA_036984385.1 Crenuchus spilurus
GGGGGGGGGGGGGGGGGCGTGAACACTCTCCCATGAGGAGAAAAAAGCACAGGATGGGGGTGGGGGAAAAAATCAGGAAAAATCACAAAACATCCTGGACTCATTGACTATTAGTACGAAATAAATGCAGCAAATGCCCCCCCCCAAACAAATCAACCACACAGTTTCATTTCAAATCCACCAAATAAAACAGAGAGCAGTATTCTGAACCGACGTGACGTCTTAGCTAGGGATAAATGATTTGGTGCTTGTTATTACTGACCCTGTAAAGCTGCTTTGTGACATCAGTTGTAAAAAGCGCTTTATAAATAAATTTGATTTGATTTGATAAACATCCGACAATACACGCGGTAGCGCCATTCTAGTTCTCACGTCACGTTTATTTATGTTCTGGCTGTTATCTATCTAAACGCTTATCTGTTCAAATACAGTCATTTTAAAGTATAACCTCACAAAAAGGTTCTTAAAGGTTCACAAAAGAGACTTCCTATCTCAGCCCTAGATTTTTAACTGCTAGGCATGCAGTTAGGCATGCAGTTAGTGATTTAGCCTGCATTTTCACTGTTACAACACACGTCTAACACACACACACACACACACACACACACACACACACACACACACAGACAGACAGGACTACAATCCATAAAAAGTCATAAAAAAAATCTTACTTGTGTTATAAAATAACATGTCTAAGTCCTGATTAGCTGCTGATACTAGTCTCACATCCTTCTTGTCTGGCTCTCGTCGGAGGCGGTCATATTCCTTCTTTACCAACTGCTTCTGATGGCTTATTCCCGGGCGGGGGTATGACGACTCTGTTGCGAGAGCGCTATGAAAGCACTGCCGGGCTCGTCTGCCGCTGCTGGCCTGTCTCTACCCCCCCCACCTACCCTCCCATCCCTCCCTCACCATTTGCTATGTATTGTCATTGTGCTTTAAGGGAGGCAACTGTTTGGGCGCCTGGAAGCTGTTGCTTTAGGTGACAGGTAATGTTTTTCTTTTCCCACCTGGGCCCTCATACTGCGCCCCACTTAGAGCGCAGTACGGGGGTTGAGGGGGGTTTTATTTATTTTTTTATCACCTCCCCTCCCTCCCCATTGTGTTCCACTGTTTCTCTTCTGACTGATGATAATTTCGCTGTACTTGTACTTGTACCTGTGCACTGACAATAAATTGATTCTGATTCTGATGCACACAGCCACACATCACCACACACACATACACATCATTAAATCATAAATTTTATTGAAAATGTAATGGAATATGTAATGGTGTATGATTCATAATCCCCTGTTTTTACTTTAATAAGGTTTGATTTTCACTACAGGCTTTGTGCGTGAACAGAGTTGAATAGTTTGTGTGTTTGCACCTGAAGATGATAACAGAAATATGTGAAGGGAGTTTTTCCCTCAGCTAGAGCTGAGGGGAGTTTTGTATGGTGCCAGCCAGAGTTGAATGCAATATCACACACACACATAGCAATATCACACACACACATACATAGGTTCTGCTGATTAAGAGAGAGAGCACTCTCTTTTGAGCACACTGCTGGCTTAGTTAGACAGGCAATAGGTAGTTAGTACTCTGCTTATGCTTTTGCACTGTGTAGATATTATTCAATAAACACTCATTTTACTACTCAACCTTCAAGGATTCAGTCTGTTAATCCAAAATTCCACCACAAAAACAACTGAGAAAATTTTTTTTTGTGCAAGAAATGTTTCAAACTCGGTACAATGTGAATGAAGGCAGTGGAGTCACACATGCGCAGCCTGAAACACAACCTGCACTTGTTAGTTTAATATTAATCACTTGTTTATTATTCGTAATTCCGCTTTTTTTCACCGGTTAACAAAATGCAGATTCATCAGCACACTTACAGTTTGGTGGTGAAATAGAAGAAGAAAACCAACTACAACCACAACATTTACTAAAATTCACTTACGATGACAGATGATGCAGCAGCTTACAGTCATGGCCGAAAGTGTTGGCACCCCTGAATTTTTTCCAGAAAATTAAGTATTTCTCCCAGAAATTTATTGCAATTACACATGTTTTGTTATACACATTTTTTCCTTTGTGTGTATTGGAACAACACAAAAAACTGAGGAAAAAAAAGGCAATTTTGACATAATTTCACACAAAACTCCAAAAATGGGCCAGGGGTTCAGGGGTGCCAACACTTCCGGCCATGACTGTAGCTTTGTGTTCGCTCTGACTACACGCTACAGTGTTAGGGATCGTCTCACAATTACCAGCTACACTGCAGTGTTAGGGACCATAGCACAATCATCAGAAGAAATGAGAAGTGTTACCCAAACTGCATTGAACCAGTGTTGGGGGCCCCAGCTTGCAAAAGGTTGAGAACCCCTGGGTGAATTGAATCCCCTTTTTAATAAAAAATGGCTCTTTCCCTAGTTTGGGAATTAAATGTATGAAAAATCTCAACAAAATCTCAACAAAACAGTACCCCAGTCTGAAATGTTCATTATTCCTGCACAAAGACCCACCCAAACATCAAAATAATCCCACAAATGTCCTCAAACCCCAGACACCAAGGCAAAAGCTCAACCATGAGCAAACTCCTGACCAACCCACTAACATCCTCTAGCCCCGAGCACCAGGACCAAGGCTCACCCAGGACCCAATCCCAAACCAAATGTGCTCCCAATAGCACAGATTGGTTGACAGTGGAACCTGAGAGCAGTAAGAGTCACAAAACATGTGAGAGCATGTCCTTTTATTTTCATTTCCCTCTTCTGTTTTGACTCAAACCAAAAACTCCAAACTTTTTTTTTTTTTTACTCAAGAGTTCTTAAATAAGTTTTCTCATACAAAAATGAGCAGTCACCCTCCTAGGCAACCCAAGGCTCACCGGTCCTGAAAGAGGCACCAAACAAGCAAAACCTGTCAAAAATACCATGATAGTCTGAAATAGGCAGAGCCAGGTAGGCTCACTTGATCATCTTTTTGAAAAAGCAAGGTTATATCATGGTGCCTGGCATTGTTGGTTATAAGGAGCCAAATCAAGGGTCCAGGGTCCAAACCGAGCATCATCCATGGAGTGCAGCTGCTTTCCAACTTCACTGAAGGCTGCGCAAGCTCTTGCGGTTTGGCTGTGAAATCCAGGAAAACTGAAAGTTCCCTATTACCAACAGCTACACGTTGTTTGGCTCTCAAGGATATGAGCACAGTCCTTGTAGTAGTGCAGTCTTATGATAATAAGATGTGAAGATTCAGTTTACTCAGTTTTCTGGTTAAGGACTCAACTTCACCTTGCAGCACCACCACGTCTTCCATGCATGTGGACAGGGACATCTGCAACCATGGTTTTCAAAGTGATAAATTCAGACCTCAGCAAAGTCCTGGTCTTCAAGTCCTGGAGCTCAGTTTTAATCTTGCCATGAATATCATCCTTTTGTTTTCTGAAACTTCATTTCAATGGCCTGAGCAATCTCCATTCTCAGTGAGGTAACATCCAGTGTTGCTGCTGAACAAGCAGCACCATTAACAGGTGAGGATGTAACCTGTGCTTACAGGCCTGATGAGGGTCTGTGATGGTCCGGGTATTTTACTCGCTTTTGGTGTCATTTTTGTGAAATGAAACAGCATAATAACACTGAGTGAGTGAAACTGGAAAACGACAAACAGGTTTAGGACTAAGATTGTGTAAAATAAAACACTGCTGCTCATCAGGAGCCACCACATCTACTCCATGATGAGTCAAACCAGAAGTGCTTATTTCAAATCTAAATGAAATATTCTATTAAGATACTGGATTTCTGATCATTACCAATAAGCCTGATTAGCAAACATTAAAACAAAAAAAGGTTTGAAATATGTAACTTTACATATTGCACTTTTCCATTCTATTTTTTAAGATTCACTAGTAATGCTTTGGAATACAAGAAAATACTGCAGAAAAGAAAATACTTTAACAAAAGAATGCTCCTGCTCACGTTGAAAAAATAATAAACAAGAAGTGGCTTTAGAACAAGTCCATCAAGCTCCTATTTTGGCCTGGTTCAGATATGAGCCCTACATAAAATATTTGGTCTCACAATAAAAATAAACTAACTGGGAAAAAACTAAACTAAACATTGACTGTTTAAAGACATTAACACTCAGTGGAGCAACACTGACTATTCTTTTATGAAGCTTATCTGCAAGGTTACTACAAGACTAAAAGTTTTAAGGAAATCTAAAGAAAAAGATCTCTTACTAAGTTATTTTATCTTTTTGGTTTAATTCTTGCTAATTTCCTAACCATTAATTTGCTGATAAAAAGTTTAATATTTTGCCTATTTTTATTAATTAATATTTTTGGTTTGGCCTGTTTTTGTAGAGTAGTACACATTCTCTGAACAGTCCAAAGCTGCATTTATAGAGTTTTGAATTGTATACTTACAATGTAAATGTTCTGGACAACATAAAACAAACTGAACATTTTGAAGGTACACTGAACAGTCAATATTCAAGGTATCGACTTCTCCACTTACAAAGAAAAAAAATGAGTAAAAGCCTCAAATTGAGTGAAATTATTAATGTTGTAGAGATATTTATGTTACCTTGCTCTGAATAAAGAAGGATGTAAGCAGGTTGAGAAAAGTGACCCTGTGTTTTTCTTGTACTCCTTCTGATAAGTGAACCACCTCAGTAGACAGCCTGTATATACACACATTCATTAATATACGCATACACTGTTGATTATGAATAGAGTAAAATTAGGTAATTAGGTTTATCAAAAATGAGATAAAATAGGATTATGACTACAGTGGAACCTAGATTATCATATAATTCAGTTATTGTCAATTTTTTTCAGGGGGGAAATTTTGTCCTAGTTAGTTCTAGTTTTGTCCTAGTTCTTCTGCATGGTCTTTGTTGGTGTGTCCAAGTGACTCGCTGCTAATTTCAAGAAAACAAAGCATCCACCCATGCATTCATCACTCACCACATGTTCGTTGTTCATTCTGGCTTTATCTCTATTTGATAACACAAAAAAAAAAAAAACTAAAACATGTCACACTAAAGTTACAACACACAGCATTATCACCTAAAAACGGGTGCAAAAACAAGTAGCGGTCAAGAACTTACAGAACGGGTGTACAAAACGTCGCCAGAAACAGACCTGTCTGGACACATTTCCATATGCTAAGAAGAGTCCTCAGTAAAGCTAAGAGTGATGTTAAATGTTTATTCACTTAATTTTTCTTTTTGTTTTCTTTACGATAAACTAGAGTTGGGCGGCGCGGTGGCTTAGTGGTTAGCACGTTCGCCTCTCAGCACTGAGGTCTTGGGTTCGAGTCCGCATCTGAGCGGAGTTTCCATGTTCTCCCCGTGTCCGCGTGGGTTTTCTCCGGGGTCTCTGGTTTCCTCCCACAGTCCAAAAAACATGGAGATCAGGTGAATTGGCTACTCTAAAAATTACCCTGGTGTGTATGAATGTGTATGTCTGTGTATGAATGTATGTATGTATGTATGTATGTATGTATGCCCAGATATGGTTGGCACTCTGTCCTGGGTGATCCCCCTAGTGCTCGATGCAGTCCTCCAGGTGGACGGTCGCTTCCGGTTGAGAGTACGCTGTGCGCAATTAGGCTGCCGCTTCTCACCGGTGTTTGTGGTTGAGTGTGTGTAAATGGAGTGTGTTGATTGTAAAGCATCCTTGGGTATTTAGAAAGGCGCTTATATAAGTGTAACGTTCCTTCCTCCTTCCTTCCTTATTCTATATAAAATTTATTTTCTGTTAATAATATTGAGTGTCTGAAATTGATTAATTGGATCTACATTATTTTTTTCATTATTTCTTATTATCATCTATTTTAGAACAGATTAATGACAAAAAACAGGTTTCCACTGTATAATGATGACAGAAATAAACTCACACATGGTAAAGGAACTCTCCAGTTATAGAGGCCAATCCTCTGTGTGCAGCAAACACAAGTGGATACACAGAACTACACTCCTCTTCAGTCAGGCCATCCTCTATCTTCCTACACAGAACACACAAAGTGTCAGTGCAGTTCATACTACTGGAAGATATGATTACCCATTGCGGACTTGACTACAAGAACACAGTTCATGACAAACACATCATGATACTCACTGTTTGATGAGCAGCAGCAGTTTGACAGTTTCTTCAGCTACATCACATTCTTTGTCCAGAACCATGTTCAACAATCTCTCCTAAAATATTATAAATGTTAATGTTAACACACACATACAATAAAAAAATATGAACCCGTACAACCAATTTACCTTAAAGCGGCTAGTGAAGAGCTCTAGATGGCCAATAAAATCTTGCTGCTCATACAACTTCTGCAGGGACAATATAGACTGCATGCGAACACTGGCCTGCTGTTGGAAACAAAGCATGCATACACAAAAAGGAGATATGGCAAGATATCTTAAGTGGCACTAAATAGTTGAAGTGGCACACTTCATAATTATGTAACAATATTTCTCGGCCTTCAAAACATTGTCTTTAGAAAAGGATGCTGTTACTGACACACAATAATCAATAGAACCAGTAGTTTGGTCTTACGCATACAGCAACATCATGGTCTTAGCTTATTCCTTGAACAGCACAGTGCTTTTACTAAAGTCCATGTGTGTACAGCGCTTTGAACACAGCTCAGCTACTTGTGTGTTTGTTTATGAGACTGGTGCTCACATGTTGAAGATAATTGTCTGATTTTAGCTGGGTTCTTACTGCTGGTACTAGTAAATAGTATCTCCATTTCATTTGAAAAAGTAAAAGTATTGCTATTTATTTTATATTTAGATATTTTATATGTACACTCTCGTCTAAAGTTTTTAGATGAGACCAACCCCAACTCTCATCTAAAGTATACGTTATCGTAGAATAATAGAATTCCTGAACAAAATAAAAAACACAGATACAGAATTGGAAAACAACTAATAAAAACAATCAAGATTATAATTCTGAGCAAGATATGCATTACCCTTACACAGGCCTTACTGCACCAGCAATGGATAACATTAGCATTTAAAACTGATTTTAACCAATTCTAATTCAATACATCAATAAATTTTTGTATGATATACATTGCAATTATATTTGATGCATCAAATAAACAAAACACCAGTAGTTGAACAATAACAAATGTACACAAGCATCTGAAATACACACTTTGCTTCTCATTTGGTTATTTTATTTAATGTATGTCACACTGGAGCGAGGAAGAGCAGACACACGCAGAGAAGGTTTGATGGAGCTTTAAAAGCTCTCTTTGGCTCTTGTTGAAGGCGGTCACACTTTCCTCCCTCTCCTCTCCTATCTACCCTGCTCGCCTTCTTGTCTCATTTACCGAAGCTTCACTCAGTACTGTCCTGCAAAAACATGGATTTGATTAAATGGTCTCTCAATGTTATTGACACCATTTTTTCTACAAGAAGTCTGGGTTTGGGGGAACTCACCTGTCCTGACGGGACGTTTGCTGTTGGATATGCCATGAATTTGTGGGAGAAGTGGCATGTCGTGTGCCTGGCTGCGATGCCTCTGGAAGACGTTGAGGACATCTATTTGTTCACCTTATCAGTAACTGGGACTATGTTGATCGGTTTTAGGCATTTTCATGGGGTATTGGGAAATTAAAAAGGTTGGGTTTGCAGTTCAAGCACCTGTTCGAATCCCAACCATGATTGAGATGATGGGAGGTGCCCTCAATGAACAAACTGTGAATCTTCACTCTAAAATGGATAACATCTCTGTGAAACTTGAGGCTCTGTTAAGGCGGATGGATTCTATTAAGAGATCAGTGACTTCAGTGTAGCCCTTAAAGTAAGCAGCTGCACGCAGTAAATTGAAATGTTGACCCTTTTCGGCTCCCTACCTCTGTCCTTGACAGGACGCCAAGAACTCCTGTGAACATGTGTTGCTAAGGGCCTGTTTATCCTACCCAGCTTTCCTGAAGGTAGCCCCCCCCACTACCCACCCATCTCAAACGTCTTCAATCAGCTTTATCCCCAGGCGAGGGCAAGACAGATCTGTGTAGCGCTACATGGCTGCTAGAATCCGGATTGGCAGATTGCCAGAGCTGCTCTTTTCTCCCTCAAAATGCAATTTCATTGTACTTGTTGCAATGACAATAAACACACTTACTTAATAAGCATTAAAGAAATAAACACTGAGTACAAACTCTAAGGAATACGAAAATAAACACTACAATGAACAGGGATCACGGCAAGAACTACAAGTAACTGAAGGAGGTTGACAATAACAATGAATCGCACAAGACAGAGTCACAAGAGGGTTTAAATAAGGCACGTAATCATAACAGAACACGAGGCAGAAAACAGGTGTTGACACTGACAGGGGGTATGACGAGACAAGAACAGACTGAAACAGGAAGACATGACCATATTAGGAAACATGGGAAGACTATGGAACATGACAGACACAGATCAGGATGCGTAACAGCACCCCACAAGCCATCATACAATGCAAAGTTAATTAATATAATGAATATGAGCTTGTTTAATTTGCATTATTCTTGGTCTGAAAGCATTGCATCTTTTTATTCTTTTGACAAGTTGTCATTTTCTGCAAATAAATGATTTAAATGACAATATTTATATTTATAATTTGAGAGAAATAGTAGGTGCTAAATTAAAATTTTAAAGTCAATTTGACTAAAATAGATGTCTAATAATAGTAAAGCAGCAGAAAGATTATTTGAAGTGGTCTTTTAATTTTTTAAAGAGCTATAATTGTTTTATACAAGTCTGTTCCAAACAGAATTATGCTTTGAATACATTTATCTGATTTTTAAGGACACAACAGGAGTGTCCTTTGTGCACTACTTTCACCCATAATTCTGTTAATACGACTGTGACCCAGCAGAAGTTCAGGAGAAACAGAAGCAGATGACACCAGTACTGTATCACACTGCAATGAATCTTATCATAAGTTGTGTACAATTTCACATAAGTTGACAACAATAGGATTTTCTCCACTTTATCCATCAAATTTCCTGACCACATTCCTTTCCAATGTCATGGCAACACAGCCTTGGTAGATGATTCCATTTGAGTACCTTTCATAGGGGAATACTACAGGACAGTCCTAACTAGACTGCAGCTTAACTTTTGGAATGCAATCAATGCATGTGCTTTTGTGTGTGCATGTTTAAAAATACCTTGTCATGCAGCACCCATCCCAAGTACTTGAGGTATCCATCGTTAAGAAAGGTGGTTGGATTTTCTCTGATCCACACGCCAAGCTCTGCCATACAGACGGAACGGATCTCTGGAATTTTGTCTCTAAAGCGATGTACAAAGACTCCCTTAAAAATTGCATTGGTCAGAGAATGCAACTCTTCCTGATGCTCCAGGAGCTGTAAAACATAAAATACAAGGTAACTTACAAGAAGCCACCCTTCCATTGAAAAATCTCCCCCAAAAAATTCTCATTATTAATGACTATAACCTAACTAAAAGTTGTTACATTTACTCAAGTGATTTATTCAGATTAGCAATAAGTTAATGTGAATATGCCTTTAACAGGTGACATCTTGTATATCACACAAAATTTTCATTGGTAGAGAGCTTCGAAGTGGCTGCTAGACTGTTGCTATGTGGGTGTTTGGCAGGTGGAATGTGGTTGCTAAAAATTGATTTTTTTTTTTTTTTTTTGAGTTTTTCCTATGTTGTTGCTAAACTGTTACTATGTGGTTGTTAGGCTTTAGCTATGTGGTTGCTATGTAGTAGCTACGTGGTTTCTAGGCTGTTGCTATATGGTTGCAAAGGGGTTGCTAGGCTTTTGCTACATGGCTGCCAAAAAGTTATTTAAAAAAAAGTTACATTTGGTAAAAGGTTGTTGCAACATTGGTTGTTACGTGGTTACTAGGTTTCTGAAATCTGTGATAGGGTGCCAGTACTTTTGACTAAAGTAATTCCATGATGAAATAATGCTGGTTAACGATTTGGGTATGGGTTTTGATTGAAATTGTCTGATGCTAATTAGGTAAACCTGCTTTGTGACAATGTCCATTGTAAAAAGCACTACATGAATAAAATTTTGATTGATTGATTGTACTGATGTAAGAGGAGGAACAGATAAAGAAGGATGGATGTACATAGCTACTGTGTGTGTGAGAAATTGAGTGTCAAAATTTATGTGGTTGATAGGCTGGTGCTAAGTGGTTGCTATGGTGTTGTTATGTGGTTGCTATGGTGTTTATGGTGGTTTCTAAGGTGTTGCTACGTGGTTGAAATGGTATTCGTGGTAGTTGCTAAGGTGTTGCTACGTCAAATCAAAGTCAAATCAAATTTTATTTGTCACATACATAGTAACACATGGTACAACTTGCAGTGAAATGCTTAGACGACAGTCAGCACACACAAAGTTATTAAAAAATTAAGATTAAAAAGTATAAGTTTAAAGAGTAGAATCTAAAAATAAAGCGCAAAAGTGCAAAATGCAAATGTTACGCAAGATAAAATAAAAAATTTAAATAAAACATAGAAATATAAAAATACAAAAAATGTAAAGTATATATGTGTATGAATAAGAAATTGAATTGTTCATTGGTGCATTTGTCCATGAGATAGTCAGTGAGAATGATGTGGTGGGTGAGAGTTCAAGTGTGTGTGTGTGTGTGAGAATCTTCCAGTGTTCTAGTCACTGTCCCCATTCAGCATTTGGATGGCTTGAGGAAAGAAGCTCTTCCTCATTCTCTGTATTTGCCTTCAGGATTCTGAAGCGCTTCCCTGACAGTAACAGAGAGAATAGACCATTGCTAGAATGACTGGGGTCTTTTACAATCTTCCTGGCCTTAGTCCAGCACTGCTTTTAATAGATGGTTTGCAGGTCAAGAAACTTCATCTTAGTGATACGCTCTACTGATCGTTTCACTCTTCGGAGTGCCTGCCTGTCCTGCTTGGTGCTGTTCCCGAACCAGGTTGTGATGTTCCCCGTGAGGATGCTCTTGATGGTGCAAGAGTAGAAAGTTTGTAGTACCTTGGAGGGCAGCCTGAAGTGTCTTAGACGTCTGAGATGATAAAGACGCTGACAAGCCTTCTTTGGCATGGTGTTGATGTGGTATGCCCATGACAAGTCCTGCGAGATATTTACTCCAAGGTATTTACATTTTTCCACTCTCTCCACTGCGGTTCCATTGATGTAGACAGGGTGGAAGCTCCTCTGCTGTTTCTTACTGAGTTAAACAATCAGCTCCTTTGTTTTGCTGACGTTAAGCTGGAAATTATTATTCTGGCACCAGTTCTCTAGGGCTTTAATCTCCTCCAGGTAGGCCTTCTCATCATTATCTGAGATTAGGCCCACCACAACTGTGTCGTCAGCAAACTTGATGATGTTGGTAGAGCTGTAAGTGGCCTCACAGCCATAGGTGTGCAGTGAGAACAGCAGAGGGCTCAGAACACAGCTCTGAGGGGCTCCAGTGCTGAGGGTAATGGTTCCAGCATAAATCACTGCCAAAGGTACCATGAAAGCCCATGTATGAGGTCTCTTCTGCTTTTGGTTACATGCTTTGTACAACACGTGCGTTTATTGCTCTTGTCTGAAATGTTACGTGCTCAGTGAGATACTTCCACAGTGAGCCGAGTTGCCAAGGCCAAATACCAAATCTCTTGCTAAACATACACTCTATACCCTCCAATAGGGTACAGTCAGTCATAAAAAAGTTATTGGCAGCACGTTCGCCTCTCAGCGCTGAGGTCTTGGGTTCGAGTCCACATCTGAGCGGAGTTTCCATGTTCTCCCCGGGGACTCCGGTTTCCTCCCACAGTCCAAAAACATGGAGTTCAGGTGAATTGGCTACTCTTAAAAAAAAAAAAAAAAAAAAAAAAAAAATTACCCTGGTGTGTATGTCTGTGTATGAATGTATGTATGTGTGTATGCCCAGATATAGTTGGCACTCTGTCCTGGGTGATTCCCCCTAGTGCTCGATGCAGTCCTCTAGGTGGATGGTCGCTTCCGGTTGAGAGTACGCTGTGCGCGATTGGCTGCCGCTTCTCACCGGTGTGTGTGTATATGGTTGAGTGTGTGTAAATGGAGTGTGCTGATTGTAAAGCGTCCTTGGGTATCTAGAAAGGCGCTATATAAGTGTAACGTTCATTCATTCATTCATTATTGCACTCACAATTTAATTTAATAAAAATGTTTTGTGAGATATAAGGTTCAAATTTTCCTTTTGGATGATTGTCTAATTACTGTACATGTTATTAGTTTTGTTATTTGTGATGTGCACTATGTAGGGAGTATGGCATTGCTTTGGGACATGGCCCAATCTCCTCTACTGACACAGACAAACAGCTCTATTTAAAGATGTGACAGTTTTTATTTGAGTTGTGTGATATTAACAATTGATGTGTAAAAAAAAAATTATGTGCTGTGCTGAGAACACAGGCATTATTGGGACTTTCTTTCCTGGAGCTTGTCTTTGTGTGTTGGCCTCTCATTTACATCACAGTAGTTTGCCCATAGCCCTGCAATGACTCACAAGAGGGAGGGGGTTTGCTCTCAGGATTTTCAAATCTCAGTCGTCCGACTGTTAAATGCTGAACTGTAGTCCACAAACAACATTTTAACATAATTACCCCTTCCAGTGTCCAGATGTGACAGTGATGTGTGGAGGAGATGGTTGATGGCATCATCAGTACAACGGTTTGGACAATATGCAAATTGGAGTGGATCCAGAGTGTCTGGCAGTGTGGATGTGATGAAGTCTCTCACCAACTTTTCAAAACACTTCATCTTGACTGATGTGAGGGCGACTGGACGGTAGTTGTTGAGGCAGGCTGGCTGTGGTTTCTTTGGGACTGGGATGATGATGGACTTTTTAAAACATGATGGTACAATCCCCTGCATCAGTGAGGTTAAAGATGTTTGTAAATACCGGGGTGAGCTGATCTGCACAGGCTCTCAGGATATTTCGTCAGGTCCCGCAGCCTTCCTGGTATTCACCCTTTTGAACTCGCGTCTTACATCTCTCTCCGTGATGGTGAAGAGACTGTGATCTCCGACATGCTCCTCTCTGTTGGTTGTGCGGTGTCATCATGGAGTGCTCCCAGCTGCAGCATCAAGCGAGCATAGAAGGTGTTCAGTTCATTAGCCAGAATTAAGTCCGCACTTACCAGTCCGCAGGTTGGGCTCTTATAGTCCGTTATTGTCCTCAGCCCTTGCCACAGGCTCCTAGAGTCACGCTGCTGGAACTGTGACTCTAATTTTCTTCCATAGCGCTGCCTCACCTCTTTCACCGCCTTCCGCACTCCACATTACGCAGCTTTGTAGTCCCTCATGTCACCGCTGATGAATCCCGCGTTGTAGGCAGTGGTGCGAACATTCAGAGCCTCATGTCCCATTTTCATTTCCCAGTCCACATCATCCAGAGCATCTTGAAGCACGGCCACTGATTGGTCCTTCTTGCGTTGAACCTCTCTCACAACTGGAAACTCTTGCTTCAGCCTTTGTTTATACAAACTGGATTCCAAAAAAGTTGGGACACTAAACAAATTGTGAATAAAAACTGAATGCAATGATGTGGAGATGGCAAATGTCAATATTTTATTCTTAATAGAACATAGATGACAGATCAAAAGTTTAAACTGAGAGAATGTAACATTTTAAAGGAGAAATATGTCGATTCAAAATTTCACAGTGTCAACAAATCCCAAAAAAGTTGGGACAAGTAGCAATAAGTGGCTGGAAAAGGGAACACTAATTAGGTTAATTGACAACATGATTGGGTATAAAAAGAGCTTCTCAGAGTGGAGAATCCGGTTTGTATTTCGGCATGAGGAGAATAGCGGCGTGGTTTGATTTGCCAAACGGTGGCTTTGACTGCGCTTTGTAGCTGTCCTTATGAAATGTGTAAGCAGTGATCCAGTGTCCTGTCGCCCCTGGTGAAACAGGTGATGTGTTGGTGAAAGTTTGCTGCCACCCGTTTGAGGTTGGCATTGTTAAAATCTCCAACAACAATGAGTGCAGAATCCTTGTGGTGAATCATCATGAAGCTCACACAGCACGGTGCCCTTATTAACCTCAAGTGGGATGTAGATTCTGCAGGCGATGACTGAGGTAAGTTCCCGAGGAAGGTAGAAGGGTGAAACTTTAGGGCAAGCAGTTTGGTGTGCAGGAGCGTGCAAGGGTCACAACATCAGCAGTACTGCACCACTTGTTATTCACCATCATACACACTCCACCACCTCTTGCCTTCCCCGACTCCAGAGACTGAATATTGGCCAGAAGAACACTGGGCAGTGGTGCCCTATGTGCCCTGGTGCTCAGTCTGTCACTGATGCCAGCTCGCTTCCCTCAGTGTAACTTCTTGCAAAGTTTGTCATCCTGTTCTTTGTTCTTTTTCAGGGTTTCCCCCGGCCAGCTTGGATCTGGAGTTAACAGCAATTTAAGTTGAGGAAAATTAATAAAATTGTAAATTAATAGAAAGAAGGGTGGCTCTGTTGTATCTGATGTGCACCATGTTGAAAAAAGTACTTTATAATAAAAAGCACTTGAATTATCTAAAAAAAAGCAAAGTGTGTGCAGAGCAGTTGTGACGGTGGCCGATCTCAGCGGCGTCATCCCAAAAACCACATCATGTACGTGTTTGCTATGGTGTTGCTAGGTGTTCCTATGATATCTGTGGTGATACTATGGGGTTGCTAAATAGTGGTTAAGGTGTTGATAAGTGGTTGCTATGGTGATGCTAGGTGTTGATATGGTATTCACGGTGGTCGCTATGGTGTTGCTAAGTGTTTGCTAGGTGGTTGCTAAACTGTTTCTATGTGGTTGCTAGGTTTAAGTTACATGGTTGTAATGTAGTAGCTAAGTTGGTAGCTGGTTGACAGGCTGTTGCCATGTGTTGTCTAAGTGGATGCCAAGTGTTTTCTAGGCTGTTGCTAAATGGTTGGTATGTGGTTACTAGGCCTTTGCTACATAGTAGTCAATGTACAGTGCAAATTGGTAAAGCAGAAGTACTGTAGATGTACTGTAAACTCCCCATTCTTTCTTAATGGGAAAAATTTTGTTCAAATTAAAAATAAAAAACAAGTTAAAATTCTGTATACGAGCTAGTATCACGCAATCAGACCAAACAATCTTGAGTTGGATCAATATCTGGTGTCAATATCTCGAAAACTGTGGGACGAAAAAACAGAGGAAGAATATAAATCGAAAAACAGTATTATGTTGGTTAACAGGCTATTACAATAATGTAAAAGGAGGAACAGAGAGAGAAGGAGATGTGAATGGCTGCTCTGTGTGACAAAGAATACAGTTGACATTTAAATGTAAAGACTGTGACATCACCCAAGCATTCCACCATTCAATTCCTATTTTTAAAACAAATGCTGTTTAAATGACATGTTTATGAAAACCGCATGTCAGATCACTTGGAAAAGCACAAGTTATTTGAGTATAGGACCTAAGATGCTGCAAAGTTTTGTAAAAGTACCTCAAAAATTGCAGAAAATGAGACATTTAGAATTTTGAGCACTGAAAAGAAAATAAGATCTAGAAAGATAAAACAGGTTAAACTTTTTGGCTCTGACAACCCCCCCTAATTACAGCTATGTGGCCAAGTTGTTGTTATGTGGTTATCAAGGTTGTTGCTACGTGGTATCTTAGGTGTTGCTAAGTGGTTATTATGGTATTCCAAGTGGTTGTTAAGTTGTTACTTAGGGGGCTTTCACACCTGAAAGTCCAGACCCTGGTCCAAACCAAGGTTTGTGTGTTTGTTACTTTGTATATATTTGGTCCGGTAAGGTTTGTTTTCACACTGCATTTTCATGAGCGCACCAAAGACTTTTATTATGACATGCCCACCTACTGTTGTCATCACCTATGTTTTCACACTGCAAATGAACCGAACCATGGTTTAGTAGGTCCGGACCAAGACCACCTCTTGTAAATGTATTGAAAAAAGATAAAACAAGACATTGTGTGCCTGATACTGGGTTCTTGCAGGTTTCAGTGTGTTAAATTTTAACTTATTAAGACCATTCTCAGTGAAATTTAAGAACAACATGACAAATTGCCAAAAACGTTCTAATTCTATATAGAGAGGTGAAAGAAGCCATCCATAAGCTGCAAAAACAGAAAAAAACCCATCTGAGAAATTGCTACAATATTAGGAGTGGCAAAATCTGCAAAAAGACCTGAACGCCCAAGGAAGACAACAGTGGTAGGTGATCACAGAACAATTTCTGGTGAGAGGAATAAAACTAGCTTTGATACAGATTACATTCATAAGATTTGAGCTCGGGCTCGACATGTTGTCGGGTGTCACAACAATAAAAATGTGAATAAAGTACGTGCTTTAAACACCAACAGCTTCACAAACACTGCACGACCGGCACCTTTTGCTTTGCACTTTATACCAGTGAGACTTTATACCAAATAAGAAGGAAAGGAACCTATCATGGCTTGCAGCATCACAACTTAAATATCCTCAATAGCGGACAAAAAAGTTGGAACACTAAACAAATTGTGAATAAAAACTGAATGCAATGATGTGGAGGTGCCAACATCTAATATTTTATTCAGAATAGAACACAAATCACAGATCAAAAGTTGAAACTAAGAGAATGTATCATTTTAAGGGAAAAATATGTTGCTTCAAAATTTTATGGCGTCAACAAATCCCAAAAAAGTTGTGACAAGGCCATTTTTACCACTGT
>BRDA01041561.1:0-16090 GCA_036984385.1 Crenuchus spilurus
GCTCCCATCTAGACGTCATCTCTTTCAGGGAAGACCCTGCATTTTTCAACAAGATAATGCCAGGCCACATTCTGCAGCAATCACATCATGGCTACGTAGGAGAAGGATCCAGGTACTGAAATGGCCAGCCCGAAGTCCAGATCTTTCACCTATAGAGAACATTTGGCGCATCATAAAAAGACGATTGAACAGTTAGAGGCCTGTATTAGACATGAATGGGAGAGCATTCCTATTTCTAAACTTGAGAAACTGGTCTCCTCTGTCTCCAGATGTCTGTTGAGTGGTGTAAGAAGAAGGAGGGATGCCACACAGTGGTAAAAATGGCCTCGTCCCAACTTTTTGGGGATTTGATGACGCCTTGAAATTTTGAAACAACATATTTTTCCCTTAAAATGTTACATTTACTCAGATTAAACTTTTGATCTGTGATTTGTGTTCTATTCTGAATAAAATATTAGATGTTGGCACCTCCACATCATTGCATTCAGTTTTTATTCACAATTTCTTTAGTGTTCCAACTTTTTTGGAATCCGGTTTATAAGATTATTGCAGGGAAATTATTATTATTATTTATTTTATGACTTTAGGATTGTAGTCCTTTGTGGGTGTGTGTGTGTGTGTGTGTATTAGTTGAAATGCAGGCTAAACAGCTAACTGCACACCTAGCAGTTAAACCCTATGATGTCTTTAATTACAAATGGACTATATAAGCTAGATTTGAACCCATGATCTAAGTATTACTAGATAACTAGTACAGTCCTCTGCTCAACCAACTGAGCTATCAAATATGACAGGTAATGGGCAGGGAAAACCGAATGCTTTAAACCCTATGATGTCCTTAATAACAAATTGATTATAAAAGATAGATTTGAACCCATGAGCTAAGGATTACTAGTACAGTCCTCCGCTCAACTAACTGAATTATCAAAGCTAACAGGTAATGGATAGAGAAAAATGAATGCTTTAAACTCTGTGATGTCCTTAATAAAGTCTATGGTCAGTATAACTCTAATCCAAACTCTTTTATGCATGTAACACTGTAAGCTAGATTTGAACCCATGATCTAAGGACAACTAGATAACTAGTACAGTTCTCTGCTCAACCAACTGAGCTATCAAAGCTGACAGATAATGGGTAGGGAAACCAGAATGCTTTAAAAAATAACTAACTATCTAGGTCTGCAATAGGAAATCTTTATAAAAACATTTCTGAGGTTAGTCTTTAAAAAGACTGTTTTTATCAAATAAGCGTTTAGATGGATAACAGCGAGAACACAAATAAACATGATGAGAGAACAAGAGAGGTGCCCCGCGTGTGTTGTCAGACTGTCACTGATGTCACGTTGTTTCAGAATACTGCTCTCTGATTGGTGGATTTGAAATGAAACTGTGTGGCTGATTTGTTTGTGCGTTATAATAATCCACCCACTTACATTTCAAAGGGGTCGGTCATTTGCTGCATCTCCTTTGTACTAATAATCAATGAGTCTGGGATGTTTCATGATTTTTTCTCCGCCTTCGTCCCCGTGCTCGCGCCCCACCGGGAGAGCGCCCCCCACCACCACCACCACCAGTTGAAAACCACTGCTTTAGATGATGGACAGATGAACGTTTATCCAACATTATAACACTGACATCTAAAGTGACACAGTGGACAGATGAAAGAGGAATATTGTAACCTCTTAACATGAACTTATTTGGACTTCTGGTCATGTGACGCAGATGTCAGTGGAAATAAACTACCACTGGCACTGAATTTCATTAGCAGCTCATGTGCTGCTCAGATGGAAAAAATGTGGAACCGTGTTCTCCAAACAGGTGATGGTATTATGGTAGTAGGAGGACACATACATACATTATTACCATTTAACATCAATCTCAGACTATACTTTCAGGCATATAAAAAGTTTGCACACATAACTATGAGTATTCCATATTTATCTGGAAGTTAATTGATTCTAATAGTTTCAAATTTCTTGCAATAGTAGAACTCACCAAAAAGTCCAAATAAATGAGTACAGCAGAGTGAAATGATACCTGCTCTTGTATATGACTTGTAACAAAACGGTATTGCTTGTGTAGTGCTGAAGGCAGCCCTGTGGCTGCAGAAGATGTGAGAACATGTCTTGTAGGCAAAGATCCCCAAGGAGAGTTGGGGTGGTGGGTGAGGGGTACAGATGGAGCACCAAAAACTTACATAAAACTTACATCCTACAGGTGCTTTGGTCACCTCTAGACCACCAGCCACCACTTCTGCCCTTTAATGAGCTAATGCCATATTTACTGCATCTCACTGAACTTTTATCTCTTTTTAACACATGTGTAGTGATGCTACATGAATGTCTGCTAAATGTTATTTCCTAAACAAATTCATACAATCACTACACTTAACTACAGACATCCTTCAGGTTGATACTAAATATTGTTGAGGGATTTAAGTAAATCAGATGCACAAGATGTTCATTTGTTTAGAAACATGTACAATGTACATACACTCACCATTTATTTATTTTAGACTTGTATACAATATATACAGCAAATAAATGTGAAGATGCAAAAATCAGCAAACTCAGCAATCTGACACTAGCTAGAGTACAAATCTGAGAAAAAGGGCTCATGTTTGATCAGAAGCCAAAATATTACAGTAAAATACAGACGTTTGGGCCACAGTCAGCAATGTGTAACATTTCTGGTTTAACAGCTGAGTTTGTTTTATGTTTATGATACGACTCAACAAAGAAGCAAGAATCCTGAACAGTACCAACCTTGCAATGACTGAAAGAGCGAACTTTTATTGAGTTTTTATGAAAAAGGAGGAGTGCAGGAGTGCTGTTGGTCGTTCATGCTGAGGATGTCACATCCTGTTTACTGCACTAAGGCACTGCTTTAGGGCTGTATATGTGATTGACTTTAATGTGGAATATGTCTGGTAGAAGTTATGCCAGTTATGCCCAGGCTTTAAGGTGTAAGTGTGTGGCACTGGCATGAGTGAGTCAGTACTTCTTCACTGTGTGCAGATGTGGTAATGATATACCTTGGTTCTGTATTTATGTTGTTTATAGAGTATTTCTGTCTAAATGTTTTACTTTTACTCACAATTCAAAAGAAATAATCTGTACATTTCACTATGCTTTCAAGCACCTGCGTGAAGGTGGCCCCCCATGTGATCAAGAACGGAATAAAAACACTACTGTTCATTTGTGCTAGTTTGTGCCGTTGAAAGCATCATTTGTGCTGCTTCCATTTTAAACATATATTAAAATACATTTTATTACCTGTGACGTCACTCAGCCCCCCATATGTGACCAAATCGAACCAAAACAGTCTCATTCGTTTGTGCTGCAAAAATAAACATTTGTGCTATTTTAATTCTCAAGTTATAAAGCTTTAAAAGTTGGGCGAGTGATGTCACCAGCCCCCCATATGTGGCCAAATCGAATCAAAACAGTCTCATTCGTTTGTGCTGCGTTTGTGCTGGTTTGTGCTGCAGAAATAAACATTTGTGCTATTTTAATTTGCTAGTTATAAAGTTTTAAAAGTTGGCCGAGTGACGTCACTCAGCCCCTCATATGTGGCCAAATCGAACCAAAACATCTCCCCATACTGGGGCACAGATAATGTATGCAAAAAAAGATTTCTGCACTTATGTATATTTAAGAAAACATAAATAGTGCTTTAAACTAAACAATCAGATCAGATTATGTTGTTGACTGGATTTTTGATTAATCACCAGAATGAACTGATGCATTTGGCCTACTTGTGAACTTTACTCTAGACTTGTAAATCACTACTGGTACAAGCAAAAATATATTTTAAGTCATTTTTCTGGAGACAGGAGTATTTTAGCCAATTATAAAGGCAAAACGACTGACAAGACAGTCCATATTACTGTGGATTTTTTCTGTGAAATAAATTTGAATGGTTAAAAAATTTGGGTCACGATTTGATGATTAAGGACAAATTTACCCACATTTGCAAACATGAAGGTGCACCATTTGAGTTTGAACCACTGCAGTATTCCTGGGCTAACTAGTCAATACAAGCTCTCTCATATTCATCATTGATGCCGAAGTCCCAACCAACATGATACCACCATTAAAGCCAACTCACTGGATATTCCTGTCACCACTTTGGGTTTCCCATCCTTATTACTTTAGCCATTTCTATCTAAAGTCACTGTCTGTACTGCTAATGTTAATTCGGCTGTTTTGCTACAAGGAATAACCTTAGCTAACGTAGCGTTAACGTCATAAACACAGGTTGAGGTAGCCTAGCCAGGGGCTTACCTCTCTCATTTCTCCTTGCTCATTTCTTCCTGATATCCATCTACAGCAGTAATAATGTTTAACTCAATCAAGATAAAAATAATATGATATTATATAAGTATTCAGCAAGTTGTTATGGGCTAACCTTACGTTACCCTTTAGTCACGTAGCTCTCTCTCTCTCTCTCTCTCTCTCTCTCTCTCTCTCTCTCTCTCTCTCTCTCTCTCTCTACACGTGAATAAATTATCATATTAAGTAGCCATGTGGGTATTGTGTCAAGTGAATAGAATTGCAATGAATTACTATATTAAGTAGCTATGTGCGCATTTTGTAGTGTATTCTACATAGACTTAAAATTCTGAAGTGATATTTTTTTAATGGTGAAATTTATACTGGGGCAATGCAGATCAATACTGGGGCATGTGCCCCAGTAAAGTATGTCTGGCAACAACCCTGGCAACAGCTATGAGACTAGCCAAGCTAAAGCTATGTACACTAAAAGTTTACTTGTGTAAATATACCCAGTACTGTATGTTGAAGATGTAAAACATGAAATTTCAGCAATAAATGTCTTACCTTCAGCAGGAGATGCAGTAAAACAAAAGTTTAGTCATGTTGAAGAAGGAAAACTGAACAAAAAAAATGGCGCTGAAGGGAAGGAAAATGACTGCATTGAGGTTCAAAAAGTAGGGCAGGGCAGCAAAGCTGATTGGTTGAACAAGTTTAGTTTAAGCTCCTCCCATGTTGACCCAGGACCAAGCCTCACTTGGCAATATCAGGATATGCATGCTGGCACATACTACCCAGTAGAAAAATGCCATTAGAAGCTAAAGCCCATCCTTCAATGCACAGTTTGTACTTTAAATGTTAAGTTTCTGACCACAGAGGCCACACATGGCTGTAGAGTTTTGACTGATTATGTTTCCACAGTCTAGCCGTGTAACTCACATAAAACTCAGCAACACCACTGTGTCTTATACTCTCATACACTACAGTGCTGATGGTAATGCCAGAGGCCTGGAGGTCTGCAGAGCATTTCTGACTTTTATGCACTATGGGTCTCAACGCTCAACAATCCCCGCATACTGACTTGTTGCACAGTGCCATGCAATTAGAGTACCACAGTAAGTCTTCAGATGAACCCAGTCATGTTTGTAAAGGCAGACTGCAGGGTTAAGGGCTTTATTTTACATGCTTGTGTCAATGGGACGGATTCGTTTATATGGTGGCCACTAACAGATCTGTGTCACTGCTATGTTATGAATGATTAATCAAGTCTTTGCTAATTAGTTAATGTGCACCTGAGCAATTCTTTTATTGTCTGCCAGGACAGATAATAATAATACAAATATAGCTCTCTCAAAATCTGCATTTACCTCAACACAGCTGTGCTTCATTTTCAATGCTGTGCTGTTTGCTTGGTCTCTGGCCATTAAGATGACTTACAGATTAGGTTAAGATTGATTACAGGTTTCCTTTAGTGTTCTGCCCAGTCTTTAAATGCTGATGTTTACAGCATGCAGTTCATTCATATACATATATGGACATGATTTATTCATTCTACACTGTTGTATGTTGTCTGTGTCATTTAAATATGATGTTGCTTCCATTTGTTTTTGATCAGATCAGAACATTGCACATTTTATGCCGTACAGCAGTTTATCATTGTTGTCATATAAAAGCAGTCTCAGTCTTTATTGTTGATTATAAGTGCTGCCCTTTTACATTTGACTTACATTACTATTAGTCCTAAAGGTGGAAGGAAACTCTCCCTGGATTTCTGCCATATTTTGGAAAAAAACCCAGATCTCACACCACATCCACTCCAAATGCAGATATGAGGAGAGAAACTAGTCTGTGGGGAAAAAAGCAAAAACATTCACTAAAAGTTGATGTGATCGGGATCAGCACTGCAGGAATGAATGAGTGCAACACTGTGAAGTCTTTGACATCCCAAAATAATATAAATAGAGAGGACAGATTCACTGAGACACATGTAACAGGTGAACCTGGTGAACTTTGACAAACACTCAGCTCAACCGAGGCTTCACCATTTCACAGGTTCTGTACCACCTCAGCACCACCACAAAGCTGCCCAGTGGAGGTCGCCCCTTTGTCGGCTATAATGAAACCATACATTTTTGTCATTAAATTATATTCTGTTATAAATGACTTACATATTCTGAGAGAAACTAAAGGTCAGCAATTAAAAAGGTTCTCATTAGTGGTTATAAACTGATTATTCAGAAGTTTTATATTTATTCTCATGTTTTGAGAGAAGAAGCTTATGTTAATATGTGACTGTAGATAAAAAAAAACATTTTATATTAAATTTATACTGATTTAAAAATAGCTGTTTAACTGCTAGTCTAGATGTTGGCAAATGATCAGTTTTCCAGATTGGCAGCACAGGGTACAATTCAAATCACAAGGGAGGGTCCTTTGGGGGGAACAATGATCACTGAAACTCATGTAATTTACTGGATGTGCAACATATTCACAGAACTTATTCTGATGAACCAGCTATGAGTTTAACGAAACATGAGATAAAACAGACAGTCCAGCATGACCAGTGACCGGTTCAGCACTTTAAAAAAGTAACAGAATGTTAAACAGTAAAATTCAGCTTTAAAAACTGTCAGAAGACACTGTTGTATCCAATACGACTTGTTTTAACTTCAGTCACATTGTGCAGTGCAGGTAAGGACAGTCTGTTTACTAATTTAGGCAAATAGGTCAATAAATGAATGTACACACATCCTCATCATCAAACTGTAGCACCACTAATCACAAACTCTGAAACATCAAGAAAATGTTTCATTTTATAAATTGTGACTGTATTCTTTTCTTTTTTATTTGAATGTTTTATTTACTTACATTTTACAAGAGACACAGTCAGACATAATGTAACATCAGTGACATGCAGCATATTCAGGTACTCTCAGCATTGCAGTGGTAAAGAGGAGTAAGACTGCAAGCAAACAAACCAAGAACTCAGACACAAAGACACAGGCAGAGAAGTAGAATGACTCCCAGATGAAGACTCAGAGACAGAGAGGGGTACATGTACCAAACTTAATTTAGGAGAGGACAAGAGACCAGGGCAGTGAAACAATGCACAGCTGAACACAATGATGAGAGAAGACACTGGGGCGGGGCTCTGGGTGGGGCATAGGACAGGGCACAGGGTGGAGACAATAGGTAAACACAAGATGTAAAAAACATAAACAAAGGCAGGTGGAGACAGGAAAGCAAACGGAGACGAGACATTACAGATACATAGTCAACAGAAATGACAAACATGTTTATTTGTGTGAGAAACAAACTTTTATATAAACAAACTTTTCTGCCTGAACTTTATTTATAATATTTGTTTTTATTCCTGATCCTGAATTCACTCTGAATTTTATTCATTGTTCAGTAAAGTTCCTGAAAGCATGCATGTTACAAAACAATTAGAGGAAGAAAGGATTAGCCTTTGGTTTACCCCTGAAGAAGAAAAATGGTGCCTGTGAAGAAGTTCAAAAATGTACATCAGATTTCTGTCTGTTGTCCCAGGAACAGATGCTTTAATAAGCATTTCATTTCAGTATCTCATCTTTATGGCACTGTTAATGGTTATAATAATAATGACTTCATGGACTTTCATGGTTCTCTGTATTAACTTGCAGCTAAACACCACTGATGTGTGAAATGATTTAGTTAAAATGACTGCAGATCAGTAAATAAATACACGAGATCAATTTTTATTACAACTCCCTGCATATCTGGTTTGTGAAGACTTTACTTATATATTTAATCTTGCTATAGCAAATGGAATTATTAACAGCCTTTATTCATACTTAACAATAATAATTATTAATAATAATTCACAATAGTAATTAATAATAATTAACTAATAATCATTTCTATTTTGATAAATAATTACTAACTTAAAAACAACAATAATAATAGAATACCTCTTCATAAAGGGAGAGATGTTAATAATGACAATAATTATATGCCAATATTGAAACTCTACTGCCTCGTAAAATCTTTTATCTCTTAATATCACATTTTGTAGTGTTTTATTAAGAGAAAATACTTTAAATCCTTTCAGTGGGATTTACACCAGACTATAGAGCTCTGTTACTACTCTCATTGTCAGTGATATTGTTGGGCCACTTGAGAAATAAACAGACCTGTGTTGTTGTTTTATAGATTTTTTTGAAGGCTTTTGATGCTGCGGATCATTATTAGACGACTTTGTATTATCTCTGACCAGCTCAAATGGCTTCATAATAAGACTCACTGTGCTCATGTTAAGCAATCAAAGTTCCTCAGGGGTCTATCCTTGGACCTCTGCATTTTTACACTATAGATTCATGGGATGTGAAAACATACATCACATTTGCAGAATTCATTTTTATGAAGATGATGCTGAAATATTTTTTTTTCTTCATAAATAACAGTTTTATATGAAGCAGAGTAAATGTACACAGACCTCACTGACACATTTACAGTTGTAAACAGTTGGAATTGATGTTGTTTTAGGACGCACTGAGGAGTTAATTAAACAACAAACTAAATTAGAGCTTTTAAATAGAAACTTTGATTGTCTTTGTTTTGAACATGGACAGAGTTGCTCATGCAGGAATTTTATCAGCATGTTATTATGATTTTTATGAAATTCATCACTGTGAGCTTGACTGCAAAGCTGACTTGTCATCTCTTTGTTTTTACATTGCATCTCTATATAACAGTTAAAACTAATGGAAGTCACATAATGAGTCACGTAATGCTTGATTAGTTTTGAATGTAAATCTATAAAGTTTGGTAAACATCCTTCATATTAATTAACTTTCAACTGAATAACTAAATAAAGCACATAGCCTTTTAATCAATTTAAATTACTTCTACTTAAGATTATGGAAGAGAACTGTGTTTTATGTATACATTGATCTATTTTCTATGTAGTTGTAGTGTTCATTTATTTTAAATGATATTTAAATAATTTTACTGCTCTTATTTGTTTAGATGTTGAAGCAGGTTCTTGAAATTCTGTTGGCACAATCTTAATGTGAACTTTATTTCTTCTTTGTTAAACGAGTTGGCACGATGCTGATGGTAGAAAGACTGACCACTGAATTATATCTGAATTCTATCTACCTTGGCTAAAATCCAAGGGATCAAAGGTATGTGCCAGATAGATGTGTAATACATTCTTTTAAGCAACCTCTGGATAAATCACAAGGATGAGAGCTTACTGTGGGAGACTCAGAATGGACTGAGCTGGTACATGAGTGACCAGCATCGTCTTATGATTCTTACTGACCTCATTCCAGCCAATCAATCTCAGCCCTTATATACTCGTACCATATGTACTCCAACGATATCTCCTTCACTGGCAAGTCTGGCTTCTTCCACAGTGCACTCTGAGCACTCCATACTGCTGCCGGTGATTATATGTTATTGTATTTTTCAGTTCCCACTCTTATCTCCCTCACTGTGCCTTTGCCTAGTCTCCGAAAATCCTGTTTGCTGTTATCAACCTACGCCTGCCTGACTTTGTCTCTGCTTGATCCTGTTTGTCAAATAAATACGTTTTTCACTTTTGCATCCATTAGTAAAGCCTGGTCATTACAGTCTACCCATCTTTTGCTTATTTTTTTATCACTCTTGCACATATGTTAAGTATTATAAATGTTGAAATTAAGCCTTTTTACATAGAGGCATGCTTTTCTATGCTTCTGCATATTATCATATACTGAACAGAGTGGGTGTTTTCAAACTAGTACAACTAAACACTGATAGAGTTTAAAAAAATGCTTTAGTCTAAATGAGCCATTCCTTGGATGAGTATAAATATATATTCTCTGCACAACTGCTTTTTCCTGCAGCTATATAAAGTCTTCCTATAGGAGCTGGGATTAACAGTCTTTGTTTGCTACCACATATCTAATGTGTGTGTGTGTGTGTGTGTGTGTGTGTGTGTGTGTATATATATATATATATATATATATATATATATATATATATATATATATATATATATATAGTCCCACTACATGGATGAGTCTGTTTTGTACTGCATGCTTTGTTGCCTCCCACTCACTTCCAAATCACTTCCACTCTGAATGAGATCCAGACAGAAGCCACGAGGCCATCCTGTGAGAGCGCACTGATGTGTGACTTGGCGAGTAAACAATTTCATTTATTGATAAAAACGAAACTCCCCTGACAATCTTTCAAGTGACTCTCACAGCAAAATGAAAGGCAGACCTGACTGCTCTGCTACCCAAACAATACTGACCATTATTTTAACACTACACTTTCCCATTTCAACCAGTTACCCATTAGAGCTACCAAACACTGTTTACCACACAGGACCTGTTGACTCAAACATCCTCTTTAAACTATTCAGATGTAGTCAATCAGTCATATGTTTGAACATCTACTTCAGCTTAATGACTGACAACAAACACTGGACCTCAGTAATCATGTAGATCACCTAAGCACATCAGATGCATTCAAGTCTTAATTAAGGTCTCAGACTAGTCAGTGTGTTTAAGAAAGGACACAACTTACTGAGCACTTATAAAAATCACAACTGTAGTGCAGATCACATCCAACATATTTAAGTAACTGACTCAGAGAAGGAAGTGCTGATTCTAGTGTTCATGATAATGGCTGACATAAAAACATATTCATCTCATTCACTACCAACCCTACTACTGTCTGAAATCATCTACAGTATTAAACTATTTATTTGCAAAATTCAACTGAAACTTTGAACATCAAACATCAAATTGAAGACAAAAATAAATAAATAAATAAAAATAAAAATCTGTCTCTCACATGGTTTTTTGTAAGCAGTTTTACTGCATGTAGAAGTTGTTCAGTTCAGAAAGATCCAGTACTTATATAGTGATGCACAAGAGGACAAACTTAAGAATTCTGTGTACAACTCGAGTTTCTAAAGAATTAAAACAGTTTCAGGCTTGCCGCTATCTTTACTGTTCATACTGGGTTTGTCATTTAAGTGTCAGAACATGAAACAAGAGCCAATCAATTAATGCAGTACTGGGGTTTGCAGTGTGTGAGCAGGTTTATACTATTATATTATATTATTTATGTGCTACATTACACAGATGTACGAGGGTGAGTCATAAATAATCAGCGCAGCAGCTGTAGAAATGATTTGAATCAGTTTTTCAGAAAAGAGAAATATGTTATTTTTTCTTTGCTTTTATACACTTTGTCCATCTATGTATACCCGGTCTGGACAACAGTCTTCTGTGTTTTGTTTGAATTTTCGGCTTCAGCTCTTCACTGTTGGTTGTTGTACTGTGCAGATCATAAGTGGGGCGGCCATTTTTGTTGCTCTGCAGTCATAAATGAACTGATGTAACACATTCAAACCTGTGCAGCAGCTATATGTAGATGGATGGATGGATAGATGAATGTATAGACTTTATTGATCCTGAGGGAAATTGAGGCATCCAGTAGCTTAAAAAGTGACATGATGTGCAAACTAGCTGAAGGTCCTTTTGGTCATAATATCTTAAAGATTGTTGAACATCACCTTCAGTTGCAGACACTGACTCTTCCAATCCAGTCAGAGTTGGCATCACATCACAGGCATCCAAATAGCTACTTTTAGTTTGGTTTAGAGATGTGGTTTGATATGAAAATGTTATAAAAAATTAAGTGGATAGTCCTGTACAGTGACTTTTTAAAGCATTGTGTTGTGATCAGGGGCGTAGCAGCAAATTCGGGGCCCTGTACACTCTCAATGTCAGTGGGCCCCTATAAATGCCAATAAACGAGCACATGAGGAAAAAAAGGGGGTATTTATTTAAATAAAAAAGCATAAATAAGGTTTTAAGCTATAAACAGATGAGATTATGTTGATGTAGCTATTTACATGTTGATATGTGCGGCAGAAATATTGCTGTGTGGATCAAGTCTCAGCAGAGTTTCACTTTTAGCTCTGATGTGTTAGTAGACAATAGGCTTTAGCACACGCACTGAACCAAAAGACTAACTTACTTTAAACTTAAGGTAAACAACTCACATTTAGGCAGCAATTCTAGCAGTCAGAAGCTAGCCAGCTAGCTAGCTAGCTAGCTCTCTCTCTCTTGTTTGTTTCTGAAACTGGTTAAAGTTGATAACTAACGTTAGCGGCTCATAACTGTCTTTATACTTACAGCCGCAAGCAGCCTGGTTGGCAACTAACTAAACTAACGACTTCACGTGAGCCTACAAAAATCAGCAGCAGCTGTCTGGAGTGGACTACTTTAACTTTAATTGGACTTTGCATAACAAGAAAACTAGGTTCACCTTTGGGAAAGAAAGCCGTCAACAGCTGTCTCCCCTCATTCTGCCTTCTTTCTTTTTCCTCCCTTTCTTTCTTCTTTTGAAATCCTGATTTCTGCTTTTTGGGCATGTTGCGTAGCACCAAGGTCATTCAATCTAGGCTCACTGATGTTACACTTGTCGCTAGTCGCTGTTGGGCGGACTAAACCATTTTGGGCCTCCAAGAGGGGGCCCCAGAATGTCTAATATGTTCAGAGAACTGTGACTAAAGTTAATTCCCTCAGTTGATATTATCAATATATTTGAAATAAATAATTAATTTGAGGGCCCAATTCATTTGAAATAAAAACATTAAAAAAAAATTAATTCAGGATTTTTATGGGCCCCCCTCCCTACTTGGGCCCTGGGTAGTCAGGTCCACTTTTCCCCCCACTACCACGCCCATGGTTGTGATGTGTGTATGGTATTGAATGTGTATGTCTATCATTCCACACATACTACTTTTGTTGCCATCTGAGCTGTGATTGTATGCAGAGGGAAAACATTTCAAATAGAAACTTGTTGGCTTTCACATGTGAGAGTCGTGTCACTGAAATGTGCAATTTTCTTTTACAACAGATGCACTGATTTTTCAACACTTCAGCAGCTATAAAAGAGATATCCCTAAAGGTCATTTTAGCTTCCATCTTCTTAGGATTTGGAACAGCAGTTATAGTCCTTTCTGCTGGTTCTAACTAATGTTTAGTCCAAATATTTAAACAGAGTAGTTCTGTTACTGTATCCTGATATCTGTTATCTTTTTTTAAAACACAGTTCTGGAAGAAACGTCTTAGAGATACTGTTAATGGTCGGGACTAGTGTGAATAGGCAGGTAAGTGTCCTTTATATATATTTACTGTGTCCACTGGGACAGGCTGGCATAAATGGAAAATGGAGCTAAGCATGACAAAGATCAAAATAAATTTTACTTTCTGATAATCACATCTTTTTAACTGCTGTCAAATTACTACAAGCTTTTGGACTTATGTGGGCCTAAAAACAACAGATCATAAGAAAAAAATAAAAAATTCATAAAATGGAGCCGGTTTAATCTAGCTTCAGGCTGTAGACTCACATAAGCTGTCACTATATGTAATGCGTGCAGTGATTAAGTGCCCATTTAAGTGCCCATTTGGTCTCATTTTAGTCTACCACATCCAGTTGTGCTTCCCCACAGTCCGCAGTTGGTACTTTTAGGCTGGTCAGGTCTAGATCTAAAACCTGACACACTGGAAGCCAAAATACTGTCAGAAGAAAATGGTTCTGAACTGGTAGATTATAGTCCAACAAGGTAAACTGAACTTAATACATACAACATGGTTTTTAAGGTTCAATACTTCAAGTTTCTCAGGAGCTGGTGCAGCTTAAATTAATTACAATCTGATAGATTTATGCTTCATAACTAAAGGCACTGAAGACTGGGTTCCATCCCAGTACCTGTAAACATACTGCCCCAGTGATGATCCAGTATCAATTAGTCTGAAAGTGGACACACATTCATTTGAGACATTGATTTAGTTTACACTGTGCAGTGTTTAATCCTTTAACACCCAGCTCAACCATTTGGTAGAGCACATTTACTGTAAGTCACTATATCTTATTGAAGAAAGTGTTGAACTTAACAAAATGTGCATCTCTACCAATCGGTAGAGGTATGTTAGCCTAAAAAAATTCACTAGTTTTTAAAACTGTTTGACTGAAGGATTGAGGAGAATCTATTGCTCAGACATTGCGTGTGGCAGGAATGATGGAAAAGAAGTAGTGTGTCTCTGTGGTTACTGGATTTAGCATAAGAAGCCGGCTGGCTTATATTAGAAACATGTTTCTCTTATTGAAATAGAATGAAGGACACCAAAGTCCCTGTCTCTGTCTCTCTATCCATATCAATGTCCCTGTTTCTCTGTCCATATCCTCACCCCTGTCTCTGTCTCTCTGTCCATATTCTTGACTCTGTATCTGTCTCTGTGTCCATATCCTCATCTCTGTCTCTCTGTCCAGATCTTTGTCCCTGTTTCTCTGTCCATATCCTCGTCCATGTCTCTGTTTCTCCAGGCAATTGAGACTAATTGAAATTTTCTAGATTTTGAGCTTATATAGAGCATAAATTTAATTGAATGCCTGTTTAAATGTTTAAATAAGACAGGACAGAACATACTGTAAGATATGTTTTACTGTATTGTGAAGACATGCAGCTTGTTGGTATGTGACATCAATGAAGTGTACAGTGTTTAAATATTCTCTTTCATATCACCCTCCCAAAAAAAGTTTTTTTACTGTTATGGTAGCAATTTGCCTCAAATTCACAGACTGCATGATGCAACTGCAGCCAATACACTGTTAGCACAAAAAAACTATGAGTAGACACAGGGTCTCCTCGTACCACTTTATTCTCGCCAGAAATGTGAAAGCAATCAAATGCCTCTTTGTTTATATCTCAGTCAGAAGACTGTAACACCACACAAAGACTGAGGCCTACTTACAAGATACAGATGCTGATAAAAGGGATATTATGTTTGATTGCCCAAGAAAAACTGATTTGATATTTTCCTCTTTAAACATCTTACAGTAAAAGCTGTGCTTTGTCACATTTCAGAGATCATGTAGTTTCAGCTCAGGGGGCAGAATATTCTCCCCTCAAGGTCACACTACAGAGAGACAAATTCACGTATTAATCTGATTTAGCCACCACACAATATATTTAATCATCACTTGACAAGTACAGATGGTCCACATTCCAAACCATTGATCATCACATGAATTACGTCCTCTATAAGCACTTTGTGTTGCAGGCTTTAGTGCTTAACTGCAAAAAATGTTCATATTTTATCCTTTCACAAATATTTGAGTGTATGTGGATCAGTTTAATAAACTAGACAAACACTAGTGCTGAAGAACAACAACAAAACTGCCTCTTAACAGACTTTCTTTTGGCAGATGATACTTTATTTACAGCTATTTGGCATGAATGTGTTTTGGCTTCTGATTCTGAATCTGAATGATAAACACTCAGCAGATCTCAGACAATTGAAGGATTTTGGGTAGTGTTAGTGGTAGTGATAGTAGTAGTAATAGTGGTAGTGGTAGTGATAGTAGTAGTGGTAGTGGTACTGTTAGTAGTAGTAGTAGTGGTAGCGTTAGTGTTAGATGTAGTAGTAGTAGTAGTAGTGGTAGTGTTAGTAGTAGTAGTAGTGGTGGTAGTGTTAGTGGTAGTGTTAGGGTTAATTGTATTGTTAGTACTAGTAGTAGTAGTAGTAGTAGAAGTGGTAGTGGTAATGTTAGTGTTAATGGTAATGATAGTGGTAGTAGTAGTAGTAGTAGTAGTGGTAGTGGTAATGTTAGTGGTAGTAGTATTAGTGGTAGTGGTAGTATTGGTGGTAGTGTTGGTAGTAGTTTTCAACATATATGAAAAATTTCAATCAGGTTTTAGGCCACATCATAGTACTGAGACGGCTTTAGTTAAGATAACAAATGACCTCCTTCTCGCCTCTG
>BRDA01041564.1:0-10801 GCA_036984385.1 Crenuchus spilurus
TTCTCTAATCACAGAACTGTGGCGAACAAGACTGAGACACAATCACTCAGCCTTGTTTATTCTTACATACTGAAATAGATACAGAGAGAGAGAGACAGAGAGAGAGAGAGAGAGAGCGACAGAGAGAGAGAGAGAGAGACAGGCAGGCAGAGAGACCGAGTGATAGAGAGAGACTTAGAAATAGAGAGACATAGAGAGAGAGAGACAGAGTGATAAAGAAAGAGAAAAGGTGATACTGAGAGAGTGATAGAGAGATGGAGAGAGAGAGAGAAAGAAGGAGCGAGAGAGATGTGTCAGCTCAGACAGGGTGATTTATGCTGTGGTGGTGACGCTGATTTGATAATCAGTGTTTTCCTCCTACACAGCCAACGTCAGCGGATTTTAATCTCATTGCTCTCTTCTCTTTTCCTCTTTCTTTTTCTCCTTCCTTCTCTTTTTCCTTTTATCCTTCTCTTTCCTTCTCTCTTTAATTTGTCCTTCTTTGTTCTCTTTCTTTCTTTCTTTGTTCCTCTCAAACTTTTTTTGAAGATTATAGAAAATAAGGGTGTTAATGAAAAAGTAATCTTTCTCTCTCTCTCTCTCTCTCTCTCTCTCTCTCTCTCTCTCTCATATATATATATATATATATATATATATACATATATCAGTTGTGGTTGGCCAACAGAGGGCGCTAGAGTGCCGTGCTCCATGTTGAAAATTGTTTATTTTAAGTTTTATGTATTTTAAGTACCGTAATATAATAGTAATAATCTGCTAGACAAGCTGCCAAATGCTGTAAATATAAATATATAAACATATTGGGGGGAAATTAGCTTCCTAGTTCATTCTTTCTCTCTTCTAAGGTGACAGAAATATCACCCAGTCAGAGAAACGGCAGCAAATCACAGAACTATGCAGAAGATACACGCTTAGCTACAGAAATTTAGCCAATCAGCGTCCTCCTATCTGTTGTCTAAAGAATGCTTCATTTATCACCACAGCAGAGTCAGTCAGTGGTTTTAGGAACATCTGACATTATTAACATGTAATACATTTCTCTAGAAATGTTTCATATTTAGTCTCAATATTGTTTTTGATTAATTGTATTGTACAGTGGAACCTCAGTTATTGTTTGTCATGGTTATAATCAGATTAATGATGAAAACCAAGGTTCCACTGAATATGTTGCTGAACCAGACTCAGTTGGTAATCTAATGATACATACAGTACTTTCTGTCTTTGGCTTCTTCTGTCATCTTTCCTTTTTTACATTGTTCTCTTTTTTTCTTTCTTTACTTTCCTACCTCTACTCTCTCTCTCTCTATTTGGTTAGTCTGTTTTGTCTTTTTCTGTTTTTAAGTAGATGTAATAACAGAGTGTCTCCTCATACACAAACACACTCTGTACGTGTAGGAGATTCTCTTTCTCCACTGGGAGAGAGAGAGAGAGGGATGATGAAAAGAGGAGAGGAGTGTGTCCTTGGAAAGACAGTCTCTCTCAGAGGCTACGTTCATTAGCATAACATCATCAAAGCTTCCTCAACGTTAGTGTTCACACTCAACCCGTTCACCAACATTACTCTCACTGAGTCTCACACTATAGGAACACATATCATGACCATTCTTTGTTTCATTTTTGAAGGTTACATACCCAAAACCACGAGAACTTAATGAACACTCTGCTTTGTGCTCTGTATTTAAGGCATTCATGTCATTTTTTAAAAACTTCACTAGTTATCTGATGTTATAGTGTGCAGAGAGCCTGATTGGTTCGTTATAAATGGGAAACAAACTAATCGTCAAATGCACATGCCCCGCCCACACACGTAGGACCAAACCCTCTCAATCTCCCCACTTTCCCCCAAAAACCCCACAACAGTTTGAGGGCGCCGGGTAGGTAGGTCCACCATTATCATGTCCAGCACCTCTGGCCCCGCCCCCAAGACATGGTGTTGTCAGAATGCTCCCATAAGCTACCACAAACAAAAAGGTTCTGTGGTCCAAGTTCTGAATGTGCATTTTGGATTCTAATCCAAGTCAGAGAAGATAAAAGAGGTTCATGATTAAATTAAAATGTCACTGAGGATCAGTTCACTCTGGAGCCAAGGTGCCTAGTCCTGGTTCTGGATCTCTAACACCCAGCACAGTATAAAAGCCTCAGCATACTTCTTGCAGAGATTTTGTTTGTCTGACTTTGGTGAACAATATGATGTATAGTCGTGCTTAAAAGTCGTGCTTTGACCTAAAACTTCATCACATTGACTCACAAATCTAAAAAGTAGAAAAAGAGAATCAAATCACAAAAACACAAGACAATAATATTAGAATGATCATTTATTTACTGAGAAAATTATCCAAAATGAAGTCTGTGACAGGCAAATGTATGTTAGCTTTTAGGCTTATCAGTGTTGTCAATCAATGGGATGACAATTACAATCGCGTATGAGTGCGTACCGTTTTATTTATTTGTATTTGATAAAGTTTTAGTTCAGATTTATGCAGAAATATAGAAAATTCTAAAAGGTTTAAAAAAAAAACTTTCAAGAACCATTGCAATTGTGGAGAAAATAAACAACTGCAGACATTGTGTGGAGCCTTCATTCACTGTGTCACCAACATGGCAACAGGGTGCACTCCATGAATTACAAAAGGAGGCGTGGCATAAGACAACCACCTACCACCAAATCCATGTAACACCAGCATCTTTCTGTTTCATCCTCTAAGTAAAGACAGTTCTTCTTCATCTTCTTCCTGCATTGGTTTATATGCTTGCAACTCACATGTCGCTGTAGTTAGAACTGTGATACAGTCATTTCCCAGAAACCGTCAAACTCATCAAAATGTCACAGCGCCACCTGCTGTACTGGAGTGTACACAACGGCACAAAAAGAATCACAGAGCATATCTCCAGCTAACAGTTTTTGGTTAGGAAAACGTTTCTGGAATGTTACAAATGGTTCTTAGAACATTCAGTCTGTCAGGTTTTTCAGATGTTTCTAGAACATTTTTTCTTGTAATGTTTTAGTTACATTGGTGCAACATTATGAGGAACTACAGTACGTTAAAAACTGACTTCACACAGAGAAAAACTACTTGAAACAAAAACAATAAATAATACATAAACAGCTTATTTAGAAAAGATAAATTATATGAATCAAACATGAGCTGACTTAGCTGTACACTGTCTGTGCTGAACATCCTCCAGCTCAATTAACCACCAACTCGTCCCTCTATCCCACTCAAATGAGCTGACATCATGATATTCAGAACCTATAAAAACGACTCAGTGTTGTTACTGCAAACATAGCCGTAACGTTAGTGTTGGTCTAATTGGGAACATTCTGCTTCAAAAACATTGTAATGCGGAACGTTTTCAGAACATTCCTGGAACATTATTTCTGTAACATTACATGCCATCTTTCCTGGAACCTTTTAAAAATGTTGCTGAACATTCTTATAATGTTCTCTATTGGCTGGGTTACAGGCTGCTAAAACTCAACCCTTGTGAACTTCGTCTCCGCAAGAAGTGGGCTGAGACTGATACTCTGCCCTTAATCTAACACACCTGATCCAGGTAATGAAGACTTTCTGGGGCATCTGAACAGAGCCAGGTGTGCTGGATATGGTAGCTCTCCAGGACCAGGACTGGGCAAAGTGTAAACACTCAAATGATGGATTATTCATGAAAATGCACAGTCATATCCCCGATGGTGCTCACTTTTAGTCCAGGTGGATTGAGGACTGCTGGAGAATTCCTGATACAGTATCTTTTTTCAGCACTTTCTGTAAAGGTCGATGAGCGGCCATGCCGTCTAAATATCTGCTGTACACACACACAGACACACACACTTCCCCCTAAGAAGAAGCTCCCAGATACCGCACACCCCATGGGGTCTCTCTCTCTCCGTCTCTCTCTCTCTCTCTCTCTCTTTCCTGATTTCTCTCTCTCTCTCTCTCTCTCTTTCCTGATTTCTCTCTCTCTCTCTCTCTCTCTCTCTCTCTTTTTTTCTCCCACACAATTTTGTCATTCTTCATTATTTCATACCTGAGTTTCTCTGCCAATTTCACTTTTCCTTCTCATTTTCTCTCACTTTTTCAGCATTTTCCACGTTTCTTGTTTGTTTTCTTGTTTGTTTGTTTGTGCTCTTTCAGGGCACTGCACTATTGTCATTTACACACTTGTGATAAATGTAAGTGGGGTATTTAGATTCTTTTTAATGCTGTAAAGCATGAAATGATTGTCATGTTGATTGTTTGGATGATTTGATGGATGGGTGATTGGACATTTATATATATATGGCAGGAATGATGGATGAGTGTTTGATTGAATGGTTTGATGGGTGAATGAATAGTTGGTTGTACAAATCCATGGTTGGTTGGATGAGTGGATGAATGGATGGATAGATGGAAGCATGTTGGATGTATTGATATATTTATGGGTGAATAAATGATTAAATGATAAGATTGATGATTGGAATGATAGTTGGATATATGGATGGTTGGATGGATGGATGTTTTGTTGAATGTTTATGATACATTACATTACATTGCATTTAGCAGACGCTTTTATCCAAAGCGACTTACAATAGTGGGAAAGTACAGATGCAAAAAAATAATACTAGAGTTGTACTAGTATTTACTAGTACTAGTATACTAGAATTAACATTTGGATATCGAATTCTGAGTGCATATCAGTACTCATGGGGAGTATTTGGGATCACTAGAGCAGGTGCTCTTTGAAGAGCTCGGTTTTTAGGAGTTTCTTGAACCCAGTGAGGGACACCTCTGCTCTAGTGGTGGTAGGCAGCTTGTTCCACCATCTGGAAACTACTGAGGAGTTGATGATAGATGATTTAATGGACAGATGAATGAATGGATGGGTAGTTAAACGGGTGCATGGATGGACAGTTGAATGTTGAATGACTGGGATGCACTGATTGATGAATGGACGTTTAGTTGAATGGATTGATGGATGGATTTATCAATGCTGGAATGATTTTTGGATGGATGAGTCAGTTGGATGGAAGAATGAATGTTGGTTGGTTGGATAGATGGTTGGTTGGATGGCTAGATGAATGGATAAACGGGTAGATGGATGGCTGAGTAAATGTTTAAATGGATGAATGGTTGAATGTTGGATGGATGGGTAGATGGACGGATTTTGAAGTTCAATTATGAAAGAAATGAAGGTTTTCTGAGCTTGAACTGCTGATAAAAATAAACACTTTTAACACAGTGCCGTGTGGACTGTAGGGAAAATGTTGCTGGACATAAAAAGGTGAATAAAAACTTTAAAAGTTTTAAAGAAAAACGTCCTCTCCTTCCTTTCTTTCTCTTCTTCTTTTTCTCTCTGAATGGTAGATACCTGGGGAGAGCTTTTGTGTTATGGTGTATGTAAGTGTGTGTCTGTCTGGTTGAACATGTTCTTCTTAATTTATGTTTCTGAACACATACACACATACACACACACACACACACACATACTTTAGTCTGACTATGTCTCATGATACATTACACAAATGTATGCTCGCTATTTTGCTGCAGTTATGAAAGTGTCCATCTGGATGAAGGGGGCGCTGAAGAGCAATCTCAGTGTTAAATCTCCATTCCAGTTTTTGTTTCATGTTGTATATGCACCGTACCTACATACCTAACATGAGTGGCCACTTGTTGAAGGAATTTTGGAAGTGGCTTGTGTTTTAAAAATGCCACACACTCTTCCCCTCCATTTCCAACATGGAGGCGGGCAGGGCTAGACTGCTCATTTGGCATCATTTGCATATATATATATATATATATATATATATATATTTACATAATTTGAAAGAGTCTGTGGCTCTTTACATTTTATGTAACTTTCTGCATGACTGGACACAAGAAATGGCTGAACATGACTTAGAAAAACATCTGGTTCCACTGACTTACATTAAAAGCAAACTACATGTGATGGGGTGGAGTTTGCTTCTACCCCATCTACCACTCCATCTACATGGCTTTGCCTTTTCGAACACCGCCCATCGTAAGTGATTGGAGGATGCCCAGATGCCACTTTCCATGTGAAAAGCCCTCCGAGACCAGTTCCCAAACCAGCCCTGGAGGTGGGGCATCTTGGCATAAAGATGTGTTGGTTATGATGTCATTTTGGAATGCAGTATGAGTAAATTCTGTAGATTCCTCCCTCATGCCAAACGAGGCTTCGTGGGTCTGCCACTAGCAACTTCCCAACCCATTTCAAGAGCCGGATCGCCCTTCAACATGAAAGCAAAGATTCCTCCGAGGCCATGTAAGGGAGGGAAAGAGATGGAGTTATTTTCTGGAATTGGAATGAGATCCATAAACAGGATTTTTCACCAAACAGAAGATCTTTAAATTAAAAAACATTAATTAACAAACAGATTTCCCACAAGAACTGTTTGACTCAGATTGCTTTGGCACCAAAAACAACTCTTTGGCATTGCTACAGTGATCTTGTCCAGGCTTAAATCTTTGTGGAGAAGCAGTGCATTGCTGTGTTTGTGAGTTAATTAATTGATTAGTTTTTCTCAAATGCGTTGGCGCATTGTTCATATCCGAACTGAATTTCTCAAAGCGACTTCGTCTCCAGACTCCACATCATCTAATGCACATCATAAAAGCAATTTCTCATTTGTTTTGAATAAATGGCAAATGCTTTGCTATATTCATGCAAATGATGTTGTACATGGGCTGCTATCACACTCGCTGATGTTTGTGTGTGTCTAGGGATGGATTGGTGCCCTGTCCTGGCTACAGTTGAACTAGTGCAATGCTCTGCCCACTGCCAAATGAAGCTGTGGTAGGACTCACCACAACCTTGACCAGGATTAAGTAGTTAAGAAGAATGGATGGTTCTTTAAAATGTATTAGACTTAAAAATCTAGGCAGTAGTTCATTGGACAATGAAAAGTTCTGGGGTGCGTCTCCCGAAAGATTGAACGATTGAACTTAGCGATTTATGAACAACTTTAAGAACGACGTAACTTTAAGAACGCCATTTTTCCGACTGTTTCCCAAAATCCTTCTTATCTTCCAAACTTATGAACGAGTCCTTAAATAGCACTTAGTTGACTCTGCCCTCGTGTCTGCGTCAAATATGCTCAGCCAGTCGAAAACTGAACCACTGATTTTCATACATTTCATCATTATTAAGCCACAAAAGTATCGTTATGTAAACAATAATTATAAAAACAATCAAAAAAGGCTTCTAATTCAGAAAGACACCTCATGCCCACTGTTAAGTATGGGGGAGGATTGGTGATGCTGTGGGCCTGTTTCTACTCCAAAGGACCTGGGAACCTTGTAAGGATACACGGGATCATGAACTCTTTGAAATATCAGGACATTTTGAATCAGAATCTGGTGGCCTCTGCCTGAAAGCTGAAGATGGGTCATCACTGGGTCTTTCAGCAAGATAATGACCCTAAACATGTGGCCAAATCAAGGCACAAAATCAAGCTCCTATCATGGCCATCTCAGTCCCTAGATCTCAACCCAATAGAAAACCAGTGGGGAGAGTGCATAGGAGAAGACCCAGGACTCTGGACGATTTAGAGAGGTTGTACAAAGAGGAATGATCGAAGATGCCTCTTTCTGTATTCTCCCATCTTGTGAAGAGTTATAGGAGAAGATTAAGTGCTGTTTTTTTTTTTTGGCAAAAGGAGGTTGTACAAAGTACTAAAACCAGGGGTGCCAATAATTGTGGCACACATGATTTCATTCAAAAGATTTATTTCTTAATGTGTGATTTTTTTCCCCACCAAATAAAGGCACTTCTATCAAAGCTTAGATTCTTCTCTTTTTTTGCATTGTTGTCCGATATTATTTTTCTTAAAAAAGAAGTTATTAGAAGCCAAAGAACACTTCTTAACCAGGGGTGCCAATAATTATGGAGTGCGCTGTATATGTGAATATCAATAAATAATATATTGTACTTTAAGCAATCTTAGTTTTTTATTTTGTGAAAACAATCATTTCAACTTAATATGTACATGTATGCGCAGTATTGAACTAAGGACACTGGCTCTAATTACGTGATGCAATTACGCTTTCAAAAGAAAATTTAAATGTTCATGAATTCTTGTTTGTATATACATGCGTGTGCTGAGTGTTGCGTTTTTCAAAGGATGATCAGCGTCCTCTTTCGGTTTTCAGACAGAACTGCACGTGAACTTCAAGTTAAGAACAATTTGGTGGTTACGAAAGGGTCAGACCACTCGTAGATTTACAAACGAAAATTTTTTTTGGCGCAGCAGAAAAAATGCGGGTCTGAAGGGATTAAGTATGACGTGGGTTACGAAGGCTTTCGGGAAACACTCATAAATTTAAGAAAGTTCGTAAGTATGAGGTTACGAAGTAATTAGTGTTAAGAACGTTTTGGGAAACGCACCCCTGAACCATTTCTATTAGGTAAATGTCTCCACAACTGATGATTAACTCTGAGTGGATCATGACTTTCACTGATGAAGCTTTAAATCAGCAAATGATCAACCAGTTCTCTAAAATAGCTCAAAGTTACATCTGGCAAGCACATACGGACAGAGCACAACAGTGTGTTACAGTTCCTGACATTGGAAGATCAACAAAGACATAAAAAAGAGGAGTAAGGATGTGTAAGGGTAACGAGGCAAGACAGGAAAAGAAGTAGAAAAGCCCAAGGACATGTTCCAGATGAAAGAAGTGCCACAGTTGTGGACCATGTTATTAATAATGGCTTTCTGATGGCCAAGGCTGGTCTTCCTTTTCTGTATGGCAGTGAAAAGGTTTGTCAATAAATTCATGTAGTACAAACTTTGAAAAAAAATGCACCTTGTGTGTTTAAATTGGTAATAACTTCAGGCTCCTACATGAAGATGATCAGGCTATAAATAACTGTGGGGTGTGTGATAGGATTCATAGACTGAGAAGAGGTGATACAGTGCAGTGAATGTCTAATTCAATGTGTGGACAATAGGCAGGGGTGGATTTAACCAACACACAAACCACGCAATTGCTTGGGGCCCTGGAAATCAGGGGGCCCCCTGCTGGCCAAAAGAGGTTGGCAAAAACAGACTGTTTCTCTGCTGATTTTTCCGTCCAAAAACAGTGTTACGCTATATTAAAAAGAGACGTGTTGAGCACTAGGACCCAGCAAAAAACAGCCACTCAGTCGGATGCCTATTTCTCTCTAGACCGCTCACAAGCTCAACGGCTCTGTTCTTGGTAACGTGTGATTGGCCGTCCCAGCGGTCACTCCGTCAGCGTCTGGACTTTCAAACCATCCATTCATCCATTATCACACCCACTTAATCCTTATCAGGGTCACGGTTAGTCCCCTACCCCCTCACTGGGCGCAGGGCATTACACTATTCAACTAAGCCCAGGACAGGGAGCCAGTCCATCGCTGGGTGCACACACACATGCACACAGATGTACGGACAATTTAGAGTACCCAATTCACCTGACCTCCATGTTTTTGGACTGTGGGAGGAAACCGGAGACACCGGAAGAAACCCACGCAGACACGGGGAGAACATGGAAACTCTGCTCAGATGCGGACTCGAACCCAAGACCTCAGTGCTGAGAGGCGAACGTGCTAACCACTAAGCCACCGAGCCACCCCCTTCACAACCAGTTTCTGAAGGAACACTCCACAGAGAACCGCATACCATGAACATATAGAGCAAGAATTATTCAGCCTTGTGTGCTGTCGACCACATTTCTGAGGAGAGTTTCCTATAGACTGGGATTTTTACCCTCTGATAGACTATATACTTCTATACACCTGCAAATTCAGCTACTTCCTTCACACTCTGATCTTTGGTGCCCAAATGCAATCGCTTTTAGCCTATCATTAACATCTGCTTTGACATAAATACTAATTTTAGGGAATTAAACTAAGGATCTTGAGCAAGTGAGAGGATTTTGCTGCTCATCCATTGTTGTGCTGTTTATACAAATTGTAAATAAATGTAGCTAGTATGTTTACAGTCTCAGTAGATGCAATTCCTCACTTTTCCTTTTGTTTTTGTAACTTTGCTGATTACGGCACTGACTGAATCCTTTCCGTTCTTTCAGTTTGAGCTTCTCACATGTTCTTCAGTGGCTTGTTGAGTTTCCTTTCTGTATCAGGAAGTTACTAACAGGTTTGGGAGTCTTGACGTGGAGCCGCCGCTTCCTACCATGTGGGCTCAGCATTAAGTAGCTCAGGCAATTGGATTCATTTGATCCCTGTTGTTTCATTAAGGAGCAGAACATTGCGCCCTTGAGACTTCCATTTTCTTTAACCAAGCTAGTGTTGGTATCCATTAAATAAGAAATCATTACTGTCATATCAGAACTTTTTGAAAATGGCAGCTGGCCATCCAGACCACAGTCTGCTCATCATCAGTACGATCCACGGTGGCTCCACCTCACAACTTACAGAAAGTTCTGCTACTAATCCTGGTGCCATCATAGGACACCTACAGTACACAGGTCTTGTAGAGTCCATGACTTGGTGTGTGGGAGCTGTTTTGGTGGCATGAAGAGGACCGACAGCTTATTACTCAGATTGATTGTACTGTTTTGGCTCATTGGAGTGTAATTATCATATTTACATAATTTACATATCTGCAGGTTCTATTGGTGTGATACTCTACTGCAGTGGAGTGTGTGTTTGTGTGTGTGTGTGTGTGTGTGTGTGTGTGTACTGTATAATCCCTTTGCGCAGGCTGCTGAGGTTGTTTGAAGGTCGTCTAAAAAAGCAGAGCCTGAACTCCTGAACTACTGAGCATGCTCAGTGACCATTTGACTTCCGCACTATGTAATCTGCAGAGGATTAGGGTTAC
>BRDA01041565.1:0-18334 GCA_036984385.1 Crenuchus spilurus
GTCTAAAAAAGCAGAGCCTGAACTCCTGAACTACTGAGCATGCTCAGTGACCATTTGACTTCCGCACTATGTAATCTGCAGAGGATTAGGGTTACAGACTTTGTTTAGTCTCCAGGAGGTCTCACACACACACACTCACTTCCACACAGACAGACAGACAGACAGATAGATAGATAGATATATAGATAGATAGATAGATAGATCTTGTCATTGTTTAGTACAAGTACAAGCATATACAGGGGTTGGACAATGGAACTGAAACACCTGTCATGTTAGTGAGGGAGGTTTCATGGCTAAATTGGACCAGTCTGGTGGCCAATCTTCATTAATGTCACATTGCACCAGTAAGAGCAGAGTGTGAAGGTTCAGTTAGCAGGTAAGAGTACAGTTTTGCTCAATATATTGCAATGCACACAACATTATGGGTGACATACCAGAGACATACCACAGCAAGACTGGTGAAAGATTGGTTTGATGAACATGAAAGTGAAGTTCAACATCTCCCATGGCCTGCACAGTCACCAGATCTAAATATTATTGAGCCACTTTGGGGTGTTTTGGAGGAGCGAGTCAGAAAACGGTTTCCTCCACCAGCATCACGTAGTGACCTGACCACTATCCTGCAAGAAGAATGGCTTAAAATCCCTCTGACCACTGTGCAGGACTTGTATATGTCATTCTCAATTTACGCTGTATTGGCCACAAAAGGAGGCCCTACACCATACTAATAAATTATTCTGGTCTAAAACCAGCTGTTTCAGTTTCATTGTCCAACCCCTGTATACACCATTTTGGAATGAAACTTTATATGAGCATTCAGCTTTACTTAGCACATCTGGCCCATTTCATGCATGTAAACAGCAGAAGTTGTTTCACCTGTTATTTGGCAGATTGTGTTTGATTATGTAAAGATACTAAAATGAATCTGATCTAGAAAATATGCTATCTTTAGTCATACATGGAGGGAGAAAACAACAGGAAGTTGTTTGCATTTACATTGAAATGCATTTGACCCTTAGTCGGGAAATGGCGGATAATTATTTTCCCTCAAGTGCTCCTTGTTTGTGGGAGCAAAGCGATTGCTTTAGCATGGCTCCAAGCGTTACTGTGCCGTGTAAATTGCTGCGCTGGGCTGTTTGCTTTTTCATTAACATTCACCCTGTGTCTGATTGCCCTGTATATGTGCGTTTTCTTCTGCTGAAATCTGAGTCACCCTGCTGAGGAGTGGAGAGAAAAAGAGTCCTGCTCACCCCCTGTGGTGGCTGTCTGTAGAGACTGAAGAAACAAGAAACACTTCTGTGTTGTTGGAGTGCGGCAGTATTGTGTTCTGCAGCACCAATATTTTGGGTTAAGTTGCAAAACTAAGTTGATGACTAGTTGGCAATGCTGCCTGCTGGCTGATAAATGTCTTGATGGGATTACATGAATTTACTAAGTGTTGCAGCATAGACATTGCATGGTGCTCTTTTAAAGGCAACAGACATTAAGGAATTTCAGCTGATGCTGGTTCTGTTCTCATTACTGTTATTTTTTTCATTTACGTTGACTGATGTCATATGCATTTTGAGAATCTACTCTGAAAGTTAAATTCCTGTCATCAGACTTTTCTTTGCCCTTTGCTCCACCTCTGGGTGGGATTTTGAGTAATCACCTCTGCTGAGCTTATTTTAGAAGTAATATAGCTTTAATCAACAGCTCAAACTTCAGTGTTTCTAGTTATTACTACAGTTACTAAGCACCTTTTTATAGCTCCACCAGTTCTCTTCAATTTGTGCCAACTCACACTTTTATGTTGCAGAATAGCTATTGTCTAGAAGTTGGCATGGAAAAGATGTTAAGCCCCTAAGCTCTTAAATATCCTGGACCTGGAAATTAAAGAATTAGCTTCAACTAAACCACGTGCCATATTGTTTTGTCATGGGGAACTTCTTGTGACACATATCTGAGTTGTAAGAACCAACATAAAGTCCCTTCAGCGCTGGGCAGCCTGAAACAAATAATGTCTGGGACAAAGTGTATAAAATGTATAATGCGTACATTTGTTTATGTTCAGCAGAATATTTAAACATGTTATATTACAAGTCATTAAACATATTTTTTGCTCATTTGAAGAACTCTTTTACAAAAGCCATCAACATTTTGCATTTGTTAATAAGAATTCAGTCACTGTGTATTATTTACACATTGCTGAATAGCTATGTCATCAACACCAATACCTGCGGATAATACACTCCATTAGTCAGGTCTCCAGTCTAATCTACATTTAGTGGATGCAATGTTGTAATGAAGCCTCAGTTGTTTCTTTGGAGTTTCAGAGCTTCAGAGAAGCACTCTCAATGGCGCTTTTCACTCACATTCCAGAATTAACATGCAAACTTTACAGTGAAAATGAAGGCCTCTCTGTCAAGTCAGCTTACCTGTAATTTTCAGTACTAAACCATTTGCTGTAGGCATAATGAATGTTGAATTTTGGTGAATGCTTTTTTTTATTAATGCTATTCACGTTCTCTTTCATCCGGATTTGAACAAAAATAAAACTCTAATCAACCATTTTGAAGCATACAAATGCATTCTGCCTTGATGTTCTATATACTATTTTTTACATTTTGCAGTCTATTATGGGTGAACTGGGTCTTTGTTGAAAACGAAAAGCTTAATGAGCCTCTTTGGTAAGGTTTATTGATCAGGTTAATTACTGTGTATTGTTTTCCCTTTTTTGGCTAAATACTCTTTGAAGTTATGTGATTACACACTACCTTTGAACAAAAAGCACAAAGAGTGTGTTCCATTTAAGGTAGCAATATTTGGCATAATGTGGCTCTCAACATAGGAAATTGTTTGCAGTCAAGACTTGAATCTAAATTATTAATCACAAAACCCTCAAAGTCTAGCTGAGATAATATACCTTAAAAACACTTTGTGAACATCCTGCTGGAGCTGCATAAAATGCTTATAATCAACTGTTATAATAATATGTACTGTTAACTGAACATAAGTATACCCAGATGTGGTTGGTTTCAAGGCTAATATAAGACCTTCAGCTGCCATGTCTGTTGCTTCAGTCTTGTAACTTTCATTGCATGATAATGGCATGGTGTGGTTGGTGTACAAGATCTCAGATTTCAAAAAGTATTACTCAATCTTATGATAGCATAGTTTCCCCAAGCAGCTGCTGAATTCAGATGTTGTTGAGTCATTTTATAATAGTAATTATAAGAAGTGGTAAATACAGGCAATAAGAGAATATCTTTCTAGGACAATTCCCCCGACTGTAACAAAACTGCTTGAGAACAGTTTCAATAGTTAACAACAAAGAAAACTGTTGCAGTTGCCATTCAAAGTGAAAGTCTTTTTTATACCAATTCTCATGCTTACTAGTGGCAGCCAGTCAAATGGCTCAGAGATAACTGCGTCTGTTGGGAAAAGGGAGTCAATTAGGAACACCACTGAGAGTTTGTTCAACATTTGCTCATGCAATACTGAATGATGAAAATTTTACATACAGTTTCAAAGTTCCCATCTATCGAACCAATATCAATTCACTTCAGCACCAAATCATAATGAACATTCATTTTCTTTCCAAACTAACAGGCCTGCATCAGTACATACTGTGTCTATGTTTAAATGTTAAGACAGTTACAATCTCATTTTGAAAGTCAGTCCTATTTTTATAATCAGACCTTTTAATGAATAAGATTAAAGAGCACAAACCAAAGCGACAACTGTTTATTATCTACCTTTTTTGGGTCTGAAATCACATGATGTCAGAAATAATACTTCCACAAAGCACTTTACATGACAACTTTGATGAAGTCAAAGCATAAGTTAAAACACTTTGTGAAAGCAAGATTTTTTTGTAAAATAAGTACAGAAGAATCTGGACAAAGAATCATTTTCTTTTGTTATGGACTGTTAGTTTTAATATAGCTCTGCACTGTAGTTGACTCCAAATACAGTTACAAGAATTGGTCAAAAAAGCAAACAAAAAATCTTACCTAAACAAACTCAAGAGGAAGTCAAGGACTGTCTTTTATGTGCGGACCAAAGCCATGACTGCAACACTGCTTTTCCATCTCAGATTTTATTCCTGGGTTTTCACTGCAAAAGAACAATATTTTTTCAGAAATAATACAAATTGTTATGTTGTAATTGTACATGACTGATCGTTTTGTTCTTGTTTTGAAGAGCATTGATTTCTCTGTATTCAAGATTTTTATTTCTCTTTTGAAGATTACAATCTCAAAATTGTATGAGTTTAACCAAGGTTCATCAAACTCTCTGCAAATGTTTGTGAAAGTAGGTAGCGTGTATAAGTACTAGTAGGTACCAAGTAATAATTTAATATGTCCACTACAGAACCTTATGATGTTCCTAGACTTTTTAGTCAACAATGTCTGTTTATTTGCTAGATGTTAAAGATTTAAGATGTAGGAAAAAAAAAAAAAAACACATAAGATTTTTTTCAGATGGCTATGTCTAATGAGGAGAGGAAGACAGTGGAATCCAGTGGGACGTGGTGACATAAACAAGGTTGACACTTCTGTGAATGATGTATAATGACAGACAGATGACTCAGAGACACAAAAAAGCTAAATAGCAATGTAATTAGACATGTGATGGACAAGCAGGGCTGTGATCAGAAACAAGGCAGGTGTAAGCACTGAGACATGACATGGATGAGGTAAACAAACAGCACATGGAGAGACATAAACACACACAGTGTTTAAACACACACATGACCAGACAGAGACGGGGCTAGGGACGCAGCAGCAGTGGCGAGAGGGTCACACATTTAATGTGCCATAACATTTCCACAAGTGATTTTCATTTTTCAATTTTATTGAATTCAGCAAATAAACATTCAAACGTGCAGAAGTTTGTTCTTTGTGGATGTGTTAACTTCCCTTGGCTTAGAAAGTGAACAAAACATTTAACCAGGAGTGAACTGTGACTGTATTCCATGAAGACATTTCAGATTGCAGGAGATGCAGTGTGTCACTGTCCTAATGTAATGTTTGATAAATTCTACAAAAACAATTCTGACATAGAAACTTCAGCTTTGTAGCTGTATATTGGAAACGGGCTTCATTATTCTCATTAGGTTTTATACATTATACATACATGTTTATGTATATGTAGAGGAATAATTTGTCACTGTAGTAAAAGAATACAGAAACCTTGTGACTAGTCTGCTTAGATTAATAAATAAGAAGCTTTAGGAATACTGACAGATGAGCTCTTGTTCAAGGCCATTTTAATTATGCACAGTTCTTTTTTAATGTCCCAAAGATCTGTATAAATTGCATACAGACATCACAGTACCTGCCATGCATTAATCTCTAGTACATAGTAATCTTATGTTCAATCAGTCAGTACTGAACTTTGAGTATGTCAGCCATATTGACTCCAGTAGATATACAGTCAACAGTTCAATACTCAAGAACTGTCAAAAATGGTCCTGTATTCACTCTCACTTAGATGACTGAAGTTATGTCATCATCCTGTAGTCGTACTATTTCCAGGTCTACAAGGATTTTCTCTGTGAATTTTGAATGTTAGTAAATCACCTTTCGCACCCTGTCATAAACAAAACATATTCCAAACCAAGTGCTGTTTTTTTTTCTTCAGGTTTTTTTTGTCCTTGAAATATTACTGGATCCTCTGAATTCTGAGATTGTTAAATAGCTGAAATATGAATATTGCTAAATGTAAGTTAACACTGTTGCACATTGAATTGGCATCATCACACTACATGCCAAAATACATCATGCAGACCAGCAGCCTTTTACCAAATATGCTGGCTAAGTTACTCTGGCAGTAGTAGCCTAAAGTGACAGTAATTGGTGTTGTTATATAATGCTGTTAAAATTCTGTGTTCTTATTTATGTTCAGCTCAACCATGTCTGTGCTTTTGTCCTCACCCTCTGAGAAAATTACAGCTGAATTACCTGCTGTTTTTTTTAGCTAAATCAGTGCTTGTATGAATATTTTAGACGTAATGATGTCATCTCACATTGGGATGCTGCTACTAGCCATATTTTGTCTCCTAGCACATGGATCTACCAAAAACCTTTATTATTATATTATTATTCTGAAGAGTCAATAATCTACTTTGTCTCCATTTGGTATCTAGGAGAGCATTATGTGGAGGAAAAAGAAACTTAAATCAATGAGAAAAGCAAAGTAGTTATCATTACAGCTACAAATACAAGTCAGTGTTTCTGTTCAACAAATGTAACTAAATAATTGTTTATATTCATACTGATAGCACAATACAATAGACACAAGGCACAACATAATTTATTTTAAAACAGGTAAACTGTCATATTTTATATTCATTATAAAAAGTGACATATTTCAAGCCTTTTTTATTTTGGTGTTGATACAAATTGAATAGTACTTTACAGTCATGGCCTGGTGGTTAGGGATCTGGTCTTGTGACGGGAAGGTCGAGGTTCAATCCCCAGGCAGGTCATGACAGATGTGCCCTTGAGCAAGGAACCTAACCCCCAACTGCTCCCTGGGCGCTGTGGATAAGGCTGCCCACCGCTTTGGGCACATGTTCTCAGAGCCTAGTCCAGTCGCGGTTTCTGATATTGGCGACATGGGCAGCCACCCAGGGTCGTCAGGGACATCATGCCCTGCCCCCAAGAGGTTCTGTGAAACGCCTTTGTGACCATGGCATTGCTTAGAGCTGGCAGATGTTCATCCATCCATGGCAGATGTTCATCCGTTCAACTTTTTTTTTTTTTTTCCGCAATGCATTGCATGCAATCACATTGGCAAAAAGTTGAATCCAAAATGAAAATCTAAAATGAAATATTACAATCATTTCAGATTCTGGATTTCTGATTTTCAGTAAACATAAGCCACACAGATCAACAGTAAAACAAAACAGGCTTGAAATGTGCCCTTGAGCAAGGAACCTAACCCCCAACTGCTCCTTGAGTGCTGTGGATAAGGCTGCCCACTGCTTTGGGCCCACCGCTTGTGGCTTAGTGGTTAGCACGTTTGCCTCTCAGCGCTGAGGTCTTGGGTTCGAGTCCGCATCTGAGCGAAGTTTCCATGTTCTCCCCGTGTCTGCGTGGGTTTCCTCCGGGGACTCCGGTTTCCTCCCACAGTTCAAAAACATGGAAAACAGGTGGATTTGATACTCTAAAAAAAATTACCCTGGTGTGTATGAATGAATGTATGTATGTATGTATGTATGTATGCCCAGATATGGTTGGCATTCTGTCCTGGGTGATCCCCCTAGTGCTCGATGCAGTCCTCCAGGTGGACGGTCGCTTCCGGTTGAGAGTATGCTGTGCGCGATTGGCTGTCGCTTCTCACCAGTGTGTGTAAATGGAGTGTGTTGATTGTAAAGCGTCTTTGGGTGTCTAGAAAGGCGCTATATAAGTATAATGTGTATGTATGTATGAAATGTCACTTTATGAACATATAATATGACTGTTCACCTTTTGAGTGAAATTATGAACAACAATAATTTTTTCATTGTTATTTTTATGTGGCACTCTAAGTGTATAAGTGAATAAGTAATAAGTAAACATGATCATATGACACAGACAAGCAGGTTCATAAAAAACCTACAACCCCCAATAGTCCAATATTGATGTTAAGATGCAGGAGTTCCATTACTGAAGACTTGTGTAAAAGGCTTTATTGCAGACGTCCCAATGATGAACTAATCCAGTTTCAATATGGCTTTGCTTTTATATGATGCCATTTCAATGTACTGATCTGTTAGCATGTAGCTTGAGGCTAATAGCATGGACTACAAATTCACATCTGTGGTTTAAGGAATAGGACTACCCTAAAACTTTTTATGTTCTTTGTAAAAGTTACTGAGATTACTTAATTATTCAACCAACTATGACACCAGAGAATTTCATTCTGCATTTATATTTGTTTAAGAATTTTGTGCAATACATTAGCTTGTCTACTGTTGTCAGTGTGTATATATGTTTCCTAACTGGCAAATAATCTCAATGGATTAGCTCTCCAGTTATGATTGAGATGAAAACTGATCATATAAACATTGATTCTTTGAAGAAAAGCCTAAAAATATATTTCAGTTAAATTGAATACAGTATCCAACATTAACAGAGCTCTCTTTCTGAAATTAACGCTTCCTCACTAGTTAAAGTCTAAATTCATCAAGATATAAAGAATGTGTCATACTTACTGTTATAATACAGAGAGAGTACATTGGTAGAATGAGAAAGAACAGACTATACAGCAAAGTTGCCAGTGTGAAATCAGCACTGTTAGTGCTAACACTGTAACACTCACAGATGTAATTTAACACTTAACAGTGTTGATTTAACACTGGCCATTTTAATATGTAGAGTGATAGAATTATTATTGAGCCACAACATGTCATTTGTAAGAAACAGAATTGAGAGCGAGCAAAAGCATAGTTAGATTGTGTAATAATATGCATAATTTGTTTAATTGGCCTAATGTTTTTATAGAAAGTTAATGCCACACCTGTTGTTAGACTAAGGTATTCAACTTTTTTTCATCTACCTTGGTGGTGGATGTGAGGTGAGAGGATGCTTTTAAATTACTCTTGAAATGTTTCACAAAACAAAAAATCACACACTTTTCTTACTTTCTGTACTGTTTAAACTAGATATGAAATGAAAAGCAGTAACTATTATCTTATTAGACTTAGGCTGAAAATATTAAGAAAATGTAATAAATATATGTCAATGTAACATAGAAGTGACTTCATTTAGTGTTAGTAAGATGATAGAGTTCAGCTAATTGAAAGCTAAATGAACAGGGTTTTTAATATTTCCAAATATATAGTACCTGTCTAAAGTTTTTCCAGTTTTTTATTGAAAATTATTCAGTTTAATGTTTCATTGCACTATGAAATAAAAGGACTTAAATAAAAACTTTGTATTTATTATTTTCAATAAATTAAAATATTTTAATTTAACTTATTTTATATAAAAAAAATCAGTTTATTGACTAAAATGTATTTAAACTTTGGACTTATCACAGTAGCACCTTTGTCAGATATAACAGCTGAACACACTGGTGACATTCTTTCTACAATAGACTTCAAATATTCTTCAGACAGTTTTTCCCAAATCTGTTGCAGAAGTTCACATAAATGTGTGGCACTGGTACGTTGCTTTGCTTTCAATCTTCTGTACAGTTCATCCCAAATTAGCTGGATGGGGTTTAAGTCTGGAGACTGTGCTGCCACTCCATGTTTCAAGCTTACCATCTTGTTATTTTTCCTGAGGTAGTTCTGGCATAGCTTGGACTTGTTTATGTAATGTTTTGGGTCATTATCATGCTATGGGATTGACCAGTAGTGTAAATTATATCAATATATGTCTGTAATCTATCACTGAAGGGCTATACATAAGATTACCTTTAATGTTAAATTCTAGAAGTGTATGCCATGTGTGACTGAAAGCTTATTATAAAGCTAGTCTGTTAAGGCAATATGACAGTTCATTTCATTTACTGGTTTATAAAAATAAGTAATACTTACAAAAAATATGTAATTACATCAATGTAACATTTTTCTACGTAATTGTGGGTCATTATTATTTGCCCTGTCATCATGAAATTTTGGCACAGTGTAAAGCACACCTGACATCTTCAATCCAGGTTAAAAATATATAAACATAGCTGCATGTGCTGTGCAGCTTGCATCTGCCTTTGTTACCATTCAGAAGAAACAGTGGGGTTACCAGTGTAGTATACAGTATTTGGTGAACAATATGTAGTTAATTTACTAACATTATACATATTGTCTTCTATTGTGAGGGACCTGGTTATCAGTTTTAGACCCACCAACTGTTCTTAGGTGCAGACTATTTCTCCTCACTCTGTAGACTTTAGTATTTTGGTGCTTCTATTTGAGTTGTTCCAAAGGAAATTAGTCATTAACAATTTAAATATACATATATGCATGGTTGAGTTACATCAAGAGACTAACAAGGAATTCTGAGAAATGTCTACTTGTATTTTATGCAGAAAATTGTGTTTAGATACACATAAGCATGCAGTCTCATTTACCAGTAAGAATACATTGTTCAAATAGGTCTCAGTGGCACCAGGCCAAGCCAGTGGTGCCACTAAATTACTCCAGTATTGTTTGTCACAGTCAAGTCTATGCAATAAATTTAGTTAATAGACCCTAAAAGCAAAATTAATTTTGACGTGATGTTATAGTGAATATAAAAACATGAACATTGATTAGCTTAAACATTAATTCAAGTGTTTTTTTTTTGTTCTCGATTGTGTGCATGTGTGTATGTTTCTTGCTCATGGTGGTTGAGATGAGGAGGCTTTTAAAAACTAGAAATTTACAAAGGCCTAAATTTAGATTGAGCTCATTGTTTCTCTTCTTGCTGGATGATGCAATGGTGTATGTGTCTGAGTCTCCAATTTTCTTCTTGTTTCTGTAATGCTACTGTGTTGAGATTACACAAACTAACATTTGCTTTATATGCTTTAATATAATTGAGCATCATGTTTATACATATTGCTATTTTCACATTTAATCTTGGTACAAGTACAGCCTGCCGTGTTTTGCCAAGAAGTGACTTTTTGTAATGTTGTTTATACACTGATGAACAAAAACATGACATTAAAACATAAATATGCTTAATATGTTGTTGGCCATCCACTTGCTGACAAAAGAGCTCCCACCCACCAAATCATGGGCTCTACAAGACCCCTGACAGTGCCCTGTAGTTTTAAGTTGTGAAGTAGTGCTGTCTGGAAGAGAACTTATTGTTCCAACACATCCCAGAGATTGAGATCTGGGAAATTTGGAGGTCACTGTCAGTAGGTTCTTTCCACTACTTGCCGCAAACCTTGCAGTTTTACAGGTGCTCCAACCCAGACGTCAGAACTTTACAACTTAACATTTTTTGGCTCAATTTAACCACAATTTTGGCTCAGGTCTGCATGCTTGTCTAACATTCTGCAACATGTCGACTATGAGATATGCTACCTCACCATCCAACAGCGTGCCACATCAAGAAATTTTTAATATCATGAAAAGTTTTTTTTTTTTTTTTTTGCTGTTGTTCATAATTCGTATTTTATATCCATTTAATGTAAAGCAATATTTCAAGCCTATTTTTTATGTTGATCAGTTTGGGTTAAAGGTAAAGAAAATAAGAAATGCACAATCTCAAATTATTCATATAGTTAATTTCAAGTTACTATTCAAACACCATCAACATTAAAATAAAAAAGGTTTAAATTGTCACTTTACATGTATTGAATATAAAACATGTCAGTATTTCTTAATTAATCAATATTACTTTTCTTAATTAAATTCTAAACAAAAATAAACTTTTTCCACAATATTCTAATTTTTGAAGAAGCACTAGTTTATCCCAGACTGTTTGTATGAGATAATCAGCATTATTTACATCATCCATGGGTGGTCATAATGTTTTGCCTCATTGGTGTGTAAATAATTTGGCTTGTTTTAAATAAAACCTCCAGTTTAGCTGTCTGCCCCTTTATTTATTTGTGACCTGTGGCCAAGATAAATACCTTTGTGTGTTTGAACACACTCATAATGTGACTGTGGCTCGTTGAACACTGATTGATGGCTTTAACGTGCTGCTAATTATTAGTGCACATAAAAGAATGCTGCTCTTTTCTGCTTGGTCCAGCAGGCCTCAGCCAGAGGTCAGAACCTAAATGTGAGGCTATCAGCTTTGGCCTATATCACTTCATCTTGATGTATGAGTGCAGGGGTACAAATTAAACGTGATCCAACCTTTTAGAGGTTCCTTGCTCAACAGCATGCCATTTGGACTAATTTCTCCTTGTGATTAAGACAATAAGAGCACTATGCAGCATGATGTAATGACTGTGGACGGACATCTGGATTTAGGTTTCCAAAAGCAGCTAGCATACAGAGATGAAACTACTATTTTAAAGCTTTATGCAGAGTTAGTGCAGGGACAGGTAGATGTCACTGTCATTCATAGTGTTTACTGTAAATCGCCCATTAAAATGGTGTTTATCAATAACAAAAAGTTACAAAGTAGAACACAGGTCAGTACAGGGTAAACTCCAAATATGCTGCAATCCTCAGTGCAGAGGAAAATTAAATGAAAATTGAGTACCGAGTGGAAAAATTGCTTAAAATTGATTTTTTTATTTCTGTTGATCACCAATATAGTGCTTTTCTCACAAATAACTAAAATCAATAATACAGATTTATTTTCAAGGTCAAACATGATTATTAAATGCATCTGTTGAATGTATTAATAAATGACTGATTCATTAAAAAATATCTTCAAAATATTAAACTAGATCCTGTGAGGGCCTCTTTGAGTATTAACATGTCCAGTGGTGGTATCTTGAAGTGCACACTTTTTTGTGAAACAGAGTAACTTTTATTTAATAAAATTTCAAAGGGCAATAAAGCATTATAAACCCTATTACAAATATTTATAACTTTATTGATAGTTTACTTGTACAAGATTGTACATTCATTTTTTTTGTGAAACAACAGAAAAAATACAAACTCAATGGCGAGTCATGTTTGGGCATGCTTGCATGTGAAATGTCAATTATAATGGAATACAACAAATTCCATGGAGCATTAAGAAAATTTCAACACAAAGTTTTATGATTTTATCCACCGTCCCTGAAATGTTTGTAAACTCGGACACGCTACATTTTATTCAAACAAATGTTCTGCAGTCACACATTCACTTCAAACTGCTGCAAATGTTAGCATTTAAAAAGTATATAAAAATAAATGCAAAGCCATGTAAAAATGTACACTTGAAATCAGACCATTCAACATTTATAAACTTTTAGTTAAAATAATAAATAAAAGCACCTATGACGTCAATTAAAACAAACAGAAACATTTCTAAAAACCCTAATGGTTGTGAACAACAAAAACGTCCCACAATGTATAATTTATTGTTAGAGGTAGATCTAACTAGGATCTACTACAGAGATCTTCAAATCTGGTGCTGGTGGGCCACTGTCCTGCACAGGCTGCTGATTTCTCGGCTCAACAAACCTGTTCAATTCATCTGTTAATTGCCAGGTTTAGTAGGTGTATCTGAGCAGAGAAATCAGGATACTGTGCTGAACCACAGCCATCCAGGACAATATTTGAAGATCCCTGATCTACTAGTTCAAAGGCAATTGATATCAGAACTGACAGCAATCTGTTACAAATAACAGGCTTGAAAATAAAACCGTTCTTCCTTGTGGTTAAATCGCATTTAATTTCTCGTTGACAGAAGCGAATGACTAGTATGTATGTTCATATGGGAAAAAGAAAACACAAGACCATCTTCAAAAATGTGTTAAAAACAATGTAATACTGTAAATGATTTTGAAGTGTTGTATTCATCCATTATGTTATGTATTATTATGAATGGTTAGTCTTTGGTGGACAGTTTAGCCAGAAAAGAAAAGGTTATGATCCCTGTCCCGAAAGCAACGGCTGTATATTTGTACAGAATGAAATTAGTTTGCTTTGTCTACCTCACTGTAATGCTGATGCCTCTTAAAATGTACATATACAAACTTATGATTACCATCACACATGGCGAGTTATGGCATACAAGTGCAAATGAGTTAGCAACTTTTCATTTACACGGCCTAGAAAAATGTGTCTGTGAAAAAGAACTTGGAACACATCTATATCAGTGCCAAAAAAAAATCTAAAAATCATCGTCTGTTGATGAGCAAACATCAACTGCTATTTGTTTTTTCTTCATATTTACAGTATTGCACTTAACTGCACATAGTTGCATTTCAGTTAAACTGATGTTTCCTTAATACTTTAAATTACAAAATTGCAGTTACCCTTTTGAAAAAAAATGTCATTTCAATGCATTTTGATGACATGAGACCCCAATTAGACAATATCTCACCCTCTTATATAGAAGTAGTATATTCTTGCAATAAGGATTGTAAACACCTTGATACAAGACCTGAAGTGCAAAAGCTAGTTTCACTTCTATTCCCATGACACGTCACAAAAGAAGAGAGAGAGTAAAAAAAAGACAAAAAAACATGAAAATGAAAGCTAAAGTCCTTCTGAATCATGCCCAGAGGAAATATACAGCAGCACTGCATTTCCTCTGAAAAACGGAAGTGAAAGGGAGCCTCTCTTAAAACTGATGAGTGTACCCTTGGTGTGAGTGTGGTGTCCCATCTCTGTCCATGGTGGAAGGAAAAATCAAAAACTATATATCGACTCTAGGTGTGGAATTCTAGTGGAAGGTTGTCATGGCAGTGATCAACATTGTTGGGTGAATGTCAGTTACAATGGAGGCCAGCCCCGGAAGAGCTTTCCTTCACTTGAACACATGCACTCAGCAGCGGCGTGAACACAGTGGTTGGAGGCAAAATGTGGCCGTTGCTTTATTTGTTGGTGGGGTTGAGAATCCGAAACTTTTGAGTGTGTGTCCCCCACTGTGAGAGTAATGTTCAACCTCTAGCCTTCCACAGCCACTCTGAGTCTGCCTTTCGCTTTGCTCTTTTTTTCTAAGAGTCTCCGCTGCTAACCGCTGGTTTTCAGACAGACATCCAGACATTTTTGTACGGTCCTGGGGCTGTGATCTGTGCCTGGAAAGGGCTGAGCCAGTGGCCTCCAAGCAGTCCTGCCTGTTGGGCGAAAAGTAAAAGGTGATTTCATTGGTATTTAATTACCTTTCTCTACAAGTGGTTTGTTTTGGCAGCTGGTTTTTTGTGACATTTTTTTTTTTTTTGTTTCACGGCCTCTTTATTCCCCCCATTTTCTCTCACTCTCTGACTCTCTGTGTTCTCAGTACATTCTCCTCTCTCTAGTTTTTATTTTGTTTTCGTTTTTTAACTGTGAGTGTCGTGGCCTTTTCACAGGCGCAGTCTTGTGTGAGAAGCAATTATCAGTTCAGAGCAGCGCAGAAGCCCATGGGGGTCAGAGTCCCAGCGCCTCCGTGTGTTTTCTTGCCTTGAGTCGCAGGTCAGCGATGCTGGAGTTCTTGCTGTTGCTCTTGGCAGCTGCTGCCACAGCGGCCGCTGCCGAAGCCGAGTCTGCCAGCGAGGCGATTGGTAGTCCAAAGGGTGGAGGAGGGAACATCAGGTAAGGAGCATGTGCAGCCAGGTGGGGGTGCAGGTGAGGGTGCGAGTGGGTCACTCCCTCCAACTGTAGCTGAGCCTGGACCTGCGGGCCAAGGAGAACACAAATGCAGGGTTACTGTGTGGCCGGCTGATGAGCCCAGACAGAGCCAGAGATCCAGTTACACTCCCGGGCACTGTGCACTGCACTTCCCCCCTACACTTCTCCAAAGGCTTCCACTAACTGCATGTTTTCACTGAAAATAGTCCAGTGCCCGCTCACTCAGTGCATTCTTTTTCATCTGAGCCTTTTTTAACAGAGCTGAATTATGCAGTGTGTTCAGACAACTTAATAGTCAAAGAAATCCCATCAGCTGAAAATCTCAACACATTAGTCTGATCCACGTAGAAACTTTCCATCCACACATGAAAACCTGCAACATCTTGTAATCCTAATTACATATTCAATTGCATAAATAAACAATTTTGCCCTCAAAAATATGCTCACATATACAGTCATAAATATTTATACAGATGTGTTCCTGAGCAAAAAGGGAAACGTGGTATAAGCAAGCATGAAAGATCGAGCTGTGCATTCTCAGTAATTATTCCACTAAGAGGAGGTGAAAATTATACACTCCTTGACTTAAATAAAATCCCCATTTTTCTTTTTCTTCTACCTCTAATGTATCTCACTCTGCAGAAGTATCATAAAAAAGTTTTGTTTTCTCATCCAACTAAAACAAAACATGTGTCAAGCTGCACAGAAAGTGGAAAATGCTTTGCCAGTGTGCTTTTTTTTCTGTTTGTCCTATAAGTGGGGCCTGAATTTAACATTGGCGTTCACACACTGCCTTTGAAAAGTGAGTCGACCATATTAAATCTTTTTTTAATAACCTCATGTTCAAGGGAGATCAAAATGCCCTTCAACATGAAATGCACTGCAGTTCAAAATACCAACACACCAGCCCTTTATACTACAACTAACAGTGACTGACAGTGTGAAATTAGAGCTGGAGCACTGTCTGGGTTATTTAGAGCTACAGGTGACGCATGTTTTGCGCAAAGATGCTACTCTTTCAACATAAATCAGTTGCCAATGGAGTTTCGTAGTGTATGTCTTTCTTACAGCTTCATCAGTCCCTCGCACACCCACACACCAGATCAGATGTCTCTCTGGGACGCTAATCTCTCTTCTTCTCTCATGAGCCAGAGGTGAAAAGCACCCCCCTACACACACACACACACACACACACACCGACCTCCACACCACGCTGCATGAGCAACACTAAAGGCCAAAGTGCGCCGCTCCTCCACTAACCCCATATTTACCACATGGCCATCTCTGGACTCAAATATATGGAGCAATTGTTACCTTCAGTCAGCGACTATAAATGTCACAGTGACACAACACAGCGTGACTAGTGAAGTTCAGCAGCTCTCTGTATTAGATATTGCACTGTGCCTGATGTAATTACTGATTTTTACACAAACAAGAGAAAACCCATAAAAATAAACTCTGACACCATTCATCACTACAGATCAATCACAATTGCGTTTTCCCATATTACGTGCACTTTTTGGACATGAACGGGTTAAGTGACGTTCATTTTAGGCAGCATGTTTACGTGCAGGTCGTGTTTGGCTCCTACCTGTTGGAAAGGCATCCGTAAAGCGCCCATGTTCACATACGGAGCGACTCTACACGCGTCCAGATGGCTGGCCGAGCCCAGGATTACTCCTACAATACAAAATAAAAGCCGTCAGTCTCAGCTCGTTGCCAGTGTTTTAGTCTAATAACAGAAGCAGAGTCTTTTACTGCAATCAGAGACTATTCGCTTCTTCTAAATGTGAGGGAAAAATGAGAACTCAGACGCCCTCAATCTCACAGGCTCAACTGCACAGAAATTCACTTCATACTATTCATCCACGTTACCTTTGTGCATCTGATTCTCCTGTTTTCTGCATTTTGCTCTTCTGTTCTGAAACCAAACCTGAAACATAAAGCACAGCGGGACGTAACTCAGCTGGAGCCCTCCGTGCAGTTCCGGGGGAAACCTAATTACACTTATAATTAGTTCCCTCATTAAAATCGGTCGTTTATTCTGAAGAAATTAGATATTACAGTGGATTCAACACTGCCGGACAAAAATAAAAGTATGTCGTTTGTAAGACGTTTTAAAAATAAGTAAAATCTAAAACACGGATTTATTCACAAACGTGAATTTCGCTAAACATTATGAATAACAAATATATATATATATATATATATATATATATATATATATATATATATATATATATATATATATATATATATATATTTATATATATAATAATAATCATAAACGTCAGATGAAAAATAAGCAAAGCTCGTGAATCAATAGTCCTGTATGAGAGGAAGTGCGTGCCGTTCCGATTAGTGACTGGGTCCGAGCTCGAGCTTGTTAATGAACAATGAGCTCGTGTCCATCAGTGAGCTTCATTAGCTGTGTGTGACCTGAGCAGTGCAGCGGTCAGACTGACGCTGGAGCAGAGCAAAAGGGCTGAGCTTAATAAAGCTGCGACATAACTTCATACATCTGATCAGAATACACAATATGCTTCAACAGTGGCACAGAAACAGTCAAGAGAGAGGAGACTTCAGTACAACACCTTTGTGAGACTCATGAAGGACAGAAATAAAGAGTCACACACTGTTTGTCATTTACACTGAGCTCAGATCAGCGCCATTAAAGAGCGCCAAATTATTATTATTATTATTTTTATTATTATTATTATTATTATTAGCAATAGGCTATATTATAAAATAATGTTTTATAGATATTTACTCTTTACTATAAATTGGTAAATAACATTACTTAATGGTTTTGCCTTGCTAATGGTTAAACAAAGGATTTTTATACATCTTTATAAATATAGCCTATATTTTAGTAATATATTGTACATTTGCTGCTACTACTATGACTAAAAATAATAATAATAATATTATATGTAATATATATATATATATATATATATATATATATATATATATATATATATATATATATATAATTTAATATATTTTTATTATTATTATTATTATTATTATTATTATTATTATGACTGTTATTGTTATTGCTGCTGCTGAAAATAATAATAGTATTTAGTATGCTGCAATTCTTAAAAAAACGTTGCTGGTGGATCTAAAATAATTTTAAATGTTTATTATTATTATTATTATTACATTTTGTAATAATAATATAATAGAGTGCCATATAGT
>BRDA01041565.1:18344-33855 GCA_036984385.1 Crenuchus spilurus
TTAACGTCATATCATCTTCAATGGTGACATTGATTTTGGAGATTACTATGTTGATTAAATAAAGTTCAAGGAAATTATTGTCGTTGTTAATGATATCATGATAAAACGTTGCTGGTGGATCTAAAATAATTTTAAATGTTTATTATTATTATTATTATTACATTTTGTAATAATAATATAATAGAGTGCCATATAGTAGTAGCAGTTCAGTAGTACTATAGTAATTGTTGCTGTTATTAAAGGAACTTGAAATAAATTAGTTGTATCATTAGAGGTTTTAGTTACAGTGGTAACTTCTACTATACTGCAATTGTTGCAATTCTTAGTAACAGTATAGAGTAGTAATAATTTTAGTTACTGTAGCACTTTAGTCATTGTTGCTGTTATTGGTGGTACTAAGAATGAAGTAATGGTAATAATCGAGATTACAGTTACAGTAGTATTCTAGTAATTGTTGCTGTTGTTATTAGTAGTATAGTAATAGTTGTATTTACAGTAGTACTATATTAATAGTTGGTGTTATTAGTAACAGTAATAGAGTACAAATAGTATGTTGTTACAGTAGTAGTAATCATTGCTGTTATTGATGGTACTAGTAATACATTAGTCATAGTAGTAGATATAGTTATAGTGGTACTATGGTGATTGCTGCTGTTATTGATGGTACTAATAAATTAGTTGTAGTACTAGAGATTATAGTTACAGTACTTTAGTAATTGTTACTGTTATTGATTGTACTAATAATACATTAGTAGTGCTAACAGAGATTAGTTATAGTGTTATAGTAATAGTTGTTGTTATTGATGGTACTTGTAATAAATTTGTGTTAGTAGTAGAGATTATAGTTACAGTAGTACTATAGTAATAGTTGTTATTGATGGTACTAGTAATAATTGAGTTGTAGTAGAGATTACACTTACACTCATTGTTACTGTTATTGGTGGTACTAGTAATACATTATTTTTGGTAGTAGAGATTATAGTTACAGTAGTACTATAGTAATTGTTGCTGTTATTGATGGTACTAGTAATAAATTAGTGGTGATAGCAGAAATTGTACTTAAAGTACTATAGTAATAGTTGTTGTTATTGATGGTACTTGTAATAAATTAGTGTTAGTAGTAGAGATTATAGTTACAGTAGTACTATAGTAATAGTTGTTATTGATGGTACTAGTAATAAATAAGTTGTAGTAGTAGAGAATATATTTACAGTAGTACTATTGTAATTGTTGCTATTGATGGTACTAGTACTAAATTTGTGGTAGTAATAGTAGTGAGTTACAGTAGTACTATAGTGATGGTTGCTATTATTGGTGGTACTAGTAATAAATTAGTGGTAGTAGTAGAGATTATAGTTACAGTAGTTCGTTGCTGTTATTGATGATAAAATTATAGTTACAGTAGTACAATAGTAATTGTTGCTGTTATTAATGGTTTAAGTAATACATTAGTGGGAGTAGTAGATATTAGTAGTAGCTGTTATTAGTAGAGTAGTAGTAGTATTTGTTGTAGGTGCAGTAGTATTCTGGTCATTGCTGCTGTTGTTATTAAGGTTGTAATGGTGTAAAAACACATTGCCTTTTTTCAGTCCCGCAAATAAATCAAACATTTTTCGGTCCGGGATCGATTGTAGTGATCCATCAGTATGCTAAGCGAAGTGAGCTACACTGCTTTAGACAGTTATTTCTTCATTAAGCACCACTCAATGATGCATTTCACAAATACCCTAATCTGATTTCCTTTTGATTTTTATTAGAGACAGTGAATAATGACATTTAATTTAGCGCTGCACCAGAAACCCAAAGATATTAGTCGTAATTGAATTACTGCCTTCTCTTCACCAAGGTCTCATAACTTTCAATTAGATTCCTGACAGCTGCTCGGTGTGGCCTTTCTCTGTAAGGCTTCAGTAACAGGTTCATATCAGCCCTCTGCCTCATGTCTCACCATTTCAGCAGCAGCACGCAGCTCTAATCACTTTTGGGGCTTTTATTGTGTAGAGTGTCTGCGGCTCTGTTTCATCCGCTGTCTTTAGCCTAAATATGTAGCGAGTGGATGTAAACGGCTGGTGTTTTGGCTGTAATGTCAGAGCTGCTGTGTATCACTATCTTCTCATCTGATTTCTCCTCCTGAAGCGGCTTTTAAAGCGCTGTGCTCGCAGGCTGTCAGGCTTCCTTTTCTCTTCAACCCGAGCAGCAGCACATACAGCAGCGCTCACTTGTTTCTGATGCGTTTTTATGGCAACACTACATCAAGCCAATGTCGGATATTACAAAGATAACGGTGGAGAAAATGAGGTGAGTGACATGAGAAGATGTCCCCTGCAGCGGCAGCTCAATCTCTTCATTAATTTTAATGATCCGCTTCACATCTCTGCAGCACATAAGCATGTTTTCCTCTCAATTTAACTACAAGCACTTTTTCACTACAGCTCACAAACGACTGAGTGCTATTATTATTATTATTATTATTATTATTCCTAATGATACTAGTAGTAATGCATGAATAGAGTAAAGCTATTATTTCTTAACTGATCATAAATACTACAAAATAAAACCAGTTATATAATAAGATATTATGTTATATTGTCAATAAAGCCATATACGTGTAATGTACTCATTGTTATATGTGCTATATTGTTATATAGTCATGTATTCTACTAGTAATGTGTTGATGTATAATGTAGTATTAGTGATCTATAATTTAGTATTAGTGATAGTGATGTTACTGTGTAATAATACTAATGAGTATTGTAGTATTAGTGATGTGTTAATGTGTAACAATAGTAATGTGTATTGTAGTATTAGTGATGTGTTGATGTGTAATAATAGTAATGAGTATTGTAGTATTAGTGATGTGTTAATGTGTAACAATAGTAATGTGTATTAGTGATGTGTTGATGTGTAATAATAGTACTGTGTAAGTAGTATGTGATGTGTTAATATGTAACAACAGTAATGTGTAATGTAGTATTAGTGATGTGTTAATGTGTTAGTTGTGTGTAATGTAGTATTTCTGATGTGTTAATGTGTAATGTAGTAATAGTAATGTGTTAATCTAATTAAATAACAGTAATGTGTATAGTCATAGTAATGTGTTATGTTATAAATGCTGCATTCGACTCTTGACTGTAATTGACATTATAATAATTAGCATTATGATTTTGTTCGTATTTCTGTTTTAAACGTATTTATTTATTTGAAGGCTTTTGTCAAACGTGACACATTACAATGATTGTCTGGGAATCGAACCAATGATATGATCGATGTTTGCAGCACAGCAGGAACACATTTAATTTTGAATGGCAGTATTTTGCCTATTATTAACTTTTATTGCCTATTATTAACTGCTTGTTATTAGGCTACTTAAGGTTATTATTATTATTATTATTATTATTATTATTATTATTATTATTATTATTATTAATGTATTAGCTGTGCATTCAAAGATTACATTTGGTCTCCTGAGGAATATATTATTAATATATATTGATGTGTTTTTTCACGTTTTTAGTGGAATCTGTGTTAGTAGGAAAACACTAAAGCTCACATTCACAGTCTGATAGTCCAAACTCCCTGTACTATAATTCAGCATTATGTTACAGAGAGTTCACAGTGATAAATACTGGATGTTTCTGTGTGTGTGTGTGTGTGTGTGTGTGTGTGTGTGGGTGAGAGAGAGAGAGAGAGAGAGAGAGAGAGAGAGAGAGAGAGTGAGGAACAGTGTGTGAGGAAATGACTCCATCAGTGTGTGTAATAATAATTTCTGGCCTGCTAAACCTCTCGTGTGTGTGTGTGTGTGTGTTTATCGGTGTGCTCGTGCCCCTCCATATCCCCCGTTAAACGCTGAGTTGTCTCACCTGGACTCTGGCCTCAGACAGCCCCAGCCTCTGGCTCAGCTCTTCTCTCATGAACGCATCCGGGTAATGAGTCTCATCAAACAGCCGCTCCAGCTCATTCAGCTGCTCCAGAGTAAAGTTTGTCCTGCTCCGTCTCTGCTTCAGCTTCCCCTGCGCGTCCTCGTCCTCTGACTTCACATCTTCCTTCTTCTCTTTACACTCATAAATCCCTAAATCATCACAGCAAAGCGCCTTTACTACACACAGCAGCAGCTCGTGTCCTCTAATAAAACATTTATATAATAATAATCACCATCATAATAATAAGCATGCGTTCAGCTTTAGTATCACTTAAAGACAACAAAACGTTCATGTAAACAGTACATTTATTTCTAATACGTGCCAAAGCGGAATAAAAACATAAAGTAACTCAGACGTATTGTCTACAGGCATCTCTATGGCAGTTATGTTGTTAATTTGTACACAAAACCAGGCCGCACATAATGAAATCTGAGTTCAGTTTTTACAGGCTTGTTTCTTCCAGCAGTCAAAATTTACTTCCGTATTTCTTACAATTGTGGGGCAGTTATTGTAAACTTTACTACTGCAAGAGAATATTCAAATAAAAACATTAACATTACCTGTTATATATGAAGGAATGACTGTGTTAGTCTGTTCATGTGTAAGATATGTTTACATTCTTGTGTAAAGTTAAGAACAGAGGATGTGGTTTAGTTTAATGGCGAGCTAATACAAAATAACAAACATATATAAACAGTAACAAGAGCTCTTAGCACATAATAATAATAATAATAATAATAATAATAATAATAATAATAATAATAATACGTTAACAGTTATATTTGTAACTTTAGCCTTTCATAAAGATGTCCAATAATAATAATAATTTTTTTAATAATATATTTTATTGTAATAATAATAATGCCATATTATTATTATTATTATTTTTATTATTATTATTATTGTGATGCTAATTTTTAAAAAACGTTTGTAGGTTTAAGGTTTTATATTTCTCGCGTATTTCTTTGTAAAGCCTGAACATGTTCAGTCCGCCTGTGTGATGACTGATCGCTCTATTTCTATGTTTTCTTCTTGTTTACAGCAGCGTGGAGATGTTCCGTAAAGAAAACGAACTGAAGCTACTTGTCAGGTCGCTTTAGCGCTGTTTAACTTCATTTCAGATGCGGTCTCTCTGTAATAACGCCGTGTTTACAGAGACAGAGATGTTTACAGCGCTGAGCTGTGTCTGAACTCTCTGCACCGCACTACAGTCACACTGAAATCACTCCGCACCTCTCATCTCTCCGTCGGTCCACACACACACATTAGCAGCGCTTTACAGCGGTGTGTAAGTCGGCGGTGTGTAAAGTCAGCGGTGTAAAGTCAGCTGAGTGTAGAGACAGTTGTGTTTGTATTCGCGGTTTCGGAGTATCAGAGTCTCTCGGTCTCACTCACCCTCAGCAGCTCTCGCCGTGCTGAACTCCTTCAGCTTCTCCTTCTCCAGCTCGACGTGCTCCTTGAACAGATGTACCGGACAGTGGTTGCTGGCCTCAGTAATGTCCTGTAGGTTGCTCTCCGAGTTGCCCAGCTCCCTGGCCCTGGCCAAGCCGCTCTCCAGCACCTCCCTGTACGTGATGCTCTCCTTGCTGCTCTCCTTGGTTTTCTGGTCGAAGGATTTGGACACGAACGCTGTGAGCTCTTCCATGGCTGGAGAGTGGCTGCTCATCCACTCGGCTCCACTTTAAGCGGCCCTGCAGCGCGTGGGGTGGGGTGGGGTTTGGGAGGGGGTGTGTGTGTAGGAGCTTTAGCTCACACACTCCGACTCTTCTGCCTGTGTTTTTGCACATGTGAGTATTTATAGAGGGCGGCCCGGCCCGGCCCAGCCCCCCCTCCAACACACACACACATACACACACAGCCCCCCAGCCCGCGTCCCGCGCAATTACAGGCGCCTCCGCGCGCAACTTTCAGCAGCTTCTGCTCACATCAATACTGCACTGGAGCTCCAATCAGCGCAGATCATCAGCAGAGCTTCATTACTGCAATTAACTCACAAGTACTGCAGAGATACTCTCACTGCTTCTCTTCACCTCCTGTCTCTCTACACGGCGCTCACTTCTCCATATGTGTCTTATTATTTGATTATTAACCTGTTATTAAGTTCATTATCCGGTTTAGGACTTTAGGTGGTGTAAAATGTTGTAGTGGGAGCAGACACAGCTCGGAGTTTTACAGGCGGTGTGGGGTGGCTTGATTTGGTTAAATTACAGCGACAAGAGTCAAACAAAGGACGGTTTTCTAGTTACTCTGGTTTATTATTATTATTATTATTATTATTATTATTATTATTATTATTATTATTATTAAAACGTGTCCGGAAAATGCCTTTTTATCATAATAAAAAAAAACATTCTCAATATTAACTTTTCTGTATTTTTTGCCTCCTTTCCAAATCACATAGAAACGTTTTTAAACGTACCTGTATTTATTTATTTTATTTTAATTAGTATTTCTACTTTATTAATTTATTTGTTATTTATTTATTTATTTGATGTTTTCACATCTTGTATTTGGTTTGTTTTGATTCACATGAGAACTGAGATATTAGTCTAAATTACAGCCGGATGTCTGTTAGTAAACAGTCATGTTTTTACAGTAGAAATCCGTCTTTTCTTGCTGAATTTTGTTTTTGAGAGTCCAGCGGTTGAGCCGCGGTGTTGTTGGTGTTTTAGCTGTGCTGGTGCTGGTGCTGGTGCTGGCGAGGAGAAGGCTAAACGTGCACTGGGCTCACAGGAGTGAACAGACTGAATGAACACTGTCCTCGTGAGCATGTTGGGAAATCTCCGCTCTGACGTGCTTTTGATGAGACTTTAATGCGCGCGCGCACATTTAAGTCTTCAGTCACAGCTTCAGCTAGAACCTCACAATTTTACCATCAACACCAGCAGCGCGCGCGCACACACATACACACACACACACTGCACAGTACACACCACGTTCTGAGGAAAGGTAATCAAATAAAGAAATAAACCCTCATACACATGTAGGCCTGTGTGTGTTTACCACTGGCACCACATTTTTACGTGGCACAACTGCGTCATATTAACCACTTATTTATTTATTTATATTTAAATCTTTGTGCTCCCCAATATGTTGGTAAATGGAGCTCTAAGCTTTTATTCCCACCAGACCTGTTTTAAAACTAAACAACATCTCTCTCTCTCTCTCTCTCTCTCTCTCTCTCTCTCTCTCACACACACACACACACACACACACAAGCACACATTCACACACACAAATGCACACACATTTATGTAATGAGTGTAAATAAAGTGCAGATCTATTTCACGACCTGAGGATCCTCACGTTTTGGGCAGGGACATACGGACAACTGTGCTACCCCTCTCCCTATGTGACCTCTCTCTCTCTCTCTCTCTCTCTCTCTCTCTCTCTCTCTCTCTCTCTCACACACACACACACACACACACACAAGCACACATTCACACACACAAATGCACACACATTTATGTAATGAGTGTAAATAAAGTGCAGATCTATTTCACGACCTGAGGATCCTCACGTTTTGGGCAGGGACATACGGACAACTGTGCTACCCCTCTCCCTATGTGACCTCTCTCTCTTTCTTTCTCTCTCTCTCTCTCTCTCTCTCTCTCTCTCTCTCTCTCTCTCTTTCTCTCTCTGTAAATCAGCACTGCGCACATTCTTTAATCCCAATTAGACTGTGAGGGCTGTGAGTGGAAGTGACCGGACTGAGGGCGGACAGCCTGATGGATTGCAGCCCATATTTGGAGCTGAAATAAATAAATAAGTCGTCAAGCAAAATGTCGATAACAATTTTGAATGTGAAACTGCAGCTGATGTGAGCATGAAAATTAAAGCCGTATCTTTTTTCTATTACAGCGGGGTTCGTACGAAAGTGAGAAAAACATGTAACTCCGCGTCTTTATGATCACATCAGCTCCCGATAACAGAGAAACTCATCGAAATAAAGCGCGTTTTTCTCTTCATCTAAGTGTCTGTACAAACGTCTACGTTTTTCAGGACTTGGGCTTTTCTCCGCATGTTTAAGGATATTTCATCTCTTCATTACTCAAAGAAAACAAACTGCACTAATGCAATAAGAAACTGTACGGCTAATTATATTCAGTAGTGCTAAATACTGAAATAATAATATAAAATATCATAATAATATTTTGTGTCGTTTTATTGTACATATTGTTATATCTTTAGTCGTATAGTACTCTGTTTCTATTTTGTTAAAGTAAACTAGAGTAATTGGTTGAATTAGCTGTAAATATTAGAATTATGTATACATCTCTAATTATTATAAATCAAATTTGTGAGAAACTGAATCCTCTTTGTCTTTTACATTTAATGACTTATTTTATTATTGGTTTAATTTGAGTTCAACATCTAGACTGCTCAAACCACTGCTCAAACCACTCACTTAAAAAAAAAAAAAAACTTTAAAATTCTTAAAACTTTACTGCTTAATAATACAACAAAATGATCTAAAAAAGTGAAGATTATAACATAAAAATCTGCACTTCATACGGTGAAAGAAATATACTAGGAATGTTCAAGAAAGTTTAAAGAAACTTGATACTGATAAGGTTAGTTTTTTAACTTCTGCTCAGGTTTATTTATTTATTTATTTATTTATTTATTTATTTATTTATTTGCCTGCTACTTCTATCTTGACATGTCTACTTGATTACAGTATATTATCTCTGCAGGATCCAGAGATAAGGGTGTACACTACTTGGTTATATATATTTTCACTGAAGGAGACTCTGTGTGATGAGCGTTTTGGTTCCTATTGAAGCTGGTCTGCAGCCTTGTAAAGTACTCAGAAAGAAACTCCTGCAACACTGCACTTTAACAAATAACTTCTCTGAATTAGTTCTGATATTCTGTTCAGTGATATTCAATTTTACCAAAATATAAATGCAGTTATGTTTTAGTAACTTTAATGTTTTGTTAAGTATGTTATGACCATTATGACCACCTAAGTTTGATATGCTATGATTGTATGATCCTCTGATTAAGTTTGGTAGGTTATGATTGTATGATCATTGAAATTAGTTTTGGTATATTATGATATAATGACCTCCTGATTATTTTTTGATATGTTATGATTATATGATCATCTGATTAAGTTTGGTATGTTATGATTGTAAAAACATTTAAATTGGTTTGGGTATGTTATGATTGTATGACCTCCTGATTAAGTTTGGTGTGTTATGATTGTATGATTAACTGATTAAGTTATGGTATGGTTTCTTATGTTATGATATAATTACCTCCTGATTAAGTTTTGGCTATGCTATGATGCTATGACTGATTATGTTTTGGTATGCTGTTATGACTGCCTTGGTATCTTATTATATAATGTTCTGATTTGGAATGTTATTGTATTATGAGTATCTGGTTAAGTTTTGTACTGTAAGTTTTGATGATTGCTTCATTAAATTTTGGTATATTGTGATGATGTGACCATTATGACTGTTTAAATACATTGTAATGTTATGAATGACTAATTCAATTTCAGTATGTTATGATTGTCAGATTATGTTTTGCAATATCTCAATGTTTTGACAATTTGTTGAAGTTTTATGTTATGGTGTTATGCCATTATGGTTAACTTTTGGTAAGTTATGATGCTATGGCTATCTGATTAAGTTTTGGTATGTTATGACATCATGACTGATTTAGTGTGAAAATGTTATGTTTTTGGATGTTATATGTATGATCAAGATTTGGTAAGTTCTGATATTGTGATATTGTGAATTTGATATTGTGAAGTTATTTTAGTTAATGTAGGTAATTTAGGTGATTTATGATATGTATAATTAAGTCACGGCTTGTTATAGCAATCTTTTATATGGTTATGACTAAATATGTTATGACCAAATAAGTTGCTTTATTAAGTTTGATACTGTTTTACAGCAGCCATGTGGTCTGTTTTGAGCTCACTAAAAGCTCAGATATAGCATACTGTCTGTGGAAAAGACACTTTGGCAGTGTGCCATTTAATCTTTCAGCTGGTGATCTGCTGCTTTAGGCTCTGGATCAGTGTACTGCAACTTCAAGCAGTACTCACTCTTTCTCGGGTTAGTGAGGAAGGTTAGAGTCAAGCCTTTTTCTGCAGGGACTCCGGCTAACCCTGACAAATGCCAAAACACCGTTTGAACTTGCTCACTCATTCAGATTAATCCCTCATGTGTGTAAGATGAATGCTTATAAATTCATTTTTAAAATCGTGCCCGTTTGGCATGTTGTTTTCAAAGACGTTTTTGTCCACACTGATTAGTCCAGGATTTAAAGCAGTACTTAAAGAAAATGGGCCTCCCAGAAGTCTGGACATTTTTGAATGTTATGCATGGACACACACACATATGTAATATAATGATTAGCAGTTGACTTCCAACAGCTTTCTTGCCAAGTTAATGTTTTTTTGCATTTATTACAACTCCATGTAAGAAATAGTTATGACACTATAACTAACTATAAAATACAAATTAAAAAATAAATAAATAAATAAATTCAAAAATTTTAATAAAAACATTCAAAAAAAGTTGTGACATTGGCAGTTTAGGGCTAGTAATGTGGTTAAAAATAATGTAATTAATTAATAATTCATTGGTATACTAGCAGTATCCCTGAAGAAAAAAGATGGATAGATGTTTAAAAACAATGTTTCTTAAGGAAAGATTGGATGGGATTTGTATATTTCTCACTCTCTACAGCGCATAATATCATTAAATGATTCAAGGAATCTGGAGGAATTTCAGTGTGTAAAGACTAATGGCACAAGCCTAAGCTGAACACTAGTGATCTCTGATCCCTCAGATGGCACTGCATCAAGCACTATCATTCATCAGTAGCTGATATAACCATATGGGTATGGGATTACTTTGGCTAAACTTTGTTGAGTACTACAGTACACCACATTTACAAATACCACTTAAAACTTTATTGTGCAAAAAGAATCATTAGGTTAACCAGGTCTAGAAGCAGCATTAACTTTTCTGGGCTCAGAGCTATCTGTGATGGGCCACCACACAGTGGAAATGTGTACTGTGGTCAGAAGAGCTAGTATTCCATGTCTCTTTTTGGAAGAAATGGACACCATGTGTTCTGGACTGAAGATGAAAAGGACCATTCAGATTGTTATCAGCAACAAGTCCAAAAGTCAAAGTCTGTCATGGTATGAGGTTTAGTCAGTGCCATTGGCAAAGGTAATTTACACTTCTGGGATGTACATTGAGACTTTAGAGTAACATATGATGCCTTCAAGATGACATCTTTTCCAGAGACATTCATACATTTTAAATAAGATAATGCAAAACCACATGCTGCACACATTACAAAGCTGTGGTTGTGGAAAACACTTGCCTTTTAAAACAAAAAATGTGACAAGGACCACCCCATACTGTTGCACACCTTAAGACATGTTTGCCAGAAGAGTAGGACAAAATAACACCTGAAACATTTCATCGCTTGGTATCCTCAGTGCCAAAATGTCTTTTAAGTGTTGAGAATAGCAACATTACACAGTTGTAAATGCTTTACCATTCAAACTTCTTGTGGAATATGTTTCAGGAATGGATGTACATTAACAAATTAAATTAAGTTGACCAGATAAAATATGAAATATCCTGGTCTCATACTGTATAGAATGAAAAAAAGTTAAAATAAATGTAAGAAATATTGTTTTGTTTGAATTTTTTTTGTTTGTTTTTTTGGTATTATTCATACTGTCCCATCTTTTTTTTTATCTGGATGTACATTTGCTTTTTTTTTTTTTTGTTAAATTTGCCTTTAATCAGACAGTATGACAGGTGAAGTGCTTCTTTAATTTGAAACTGAATAATGGTGAGTGTAGACTGCAGGTAAATGCAAATGCCCCCAAAAAAACAACTAAACCAAAATAACAACAGCAACCAAATATTATATTTATAGATATTTATAATTAATACTTTTATGCAGCTCTTTCAATCCACCTCAAAATAATGTAAATTTGCTGTTTATATAAAATATCAAAAATACCAGAAGTACAAGAATACAGTAAGGGGAAGAGAGAGGCAGAGAGAGAGCGCAAAATTGTGTGTGTGGGTGAGAGAGAGAGAGAGAGAGCAGGAGACCCCTAGAGAATGTGTTTGTTTTGTAATGTTTTTTCTCTCTACTTCTTTCTGCCCACAGGGTGAAGACTCCCAACTCAAAAGAGGCATGAAATTGACTTTATACCCTAAAACGTTGAGGCGATTTGCTGGGAAAACACAATAATCCAGTGACTATTCCTCAAAACCCTTTTGCTATCACCTCTCTTTCCGAGCCCTCTGAGCTCTCTCTCCCAGCGGGGAGTGTGTGTGGAAGTGAGACAAACTCATTCCTTGCTGAGATCCACACCATTCATTCATGACTGATAGTTCTGTTACTTGCTGGACACATGAATGAGTGTTAATGTCCCAGTAATGTCAGTACTACTATTTATCATGTGATCCAGTTCCAGAAACTGTAATTGTCTTTATTGCTGTATATAAGCCCTCTGTAAATCAATTCCTTTAATGAAATGATACTAAAGTAAACTATTTATGTGAATTTCAATCACCTGGAAATCAACTACAAGTACAACTCATGTAAACAACAGCATTTGCTCCTTACAGTCAGATATTAATTACTTTCTTATGTTGTAAGATACAAAATGGTGAAGACATATGAAAGCTGAAACCCTTGTTTCCCATATATTTTTTGAGATAGGTGTTAAAACACTGAAAAAATGAAGTGTTGATTTTTGGATGTCACCCTTTAAACATGTTTGATTAAGTTCTAAACAAACAGAACTCAGCACTTGGGTTTTGTCTTGGTGAAGGATGAATAGCACAGTGTAGCACAAATATGGCTTGTGAAATGAACCTACACTCTTACAAGAGATATTTCTTCAAGAGTTCTTTAGTCAAGAAAATGGTTCTATATAGTACCATGAACACTCAGAGAACCCTTTGTATGGATAAAAGGTTATTTCCATGGTGAAAGGGTTCTTCAGATTAATGAGCAATGTGCTGTAGACGATTCTATATAGCATCAAGAAGAGTTCCTCTATTATTAGAAGCTTGACATCATAACTACAGTAGAATGCTTTCGGGGGCTATATAGAACCATTTTCAAAAGGTTCCATATAGAACCATCTACAATACATTCCTCAGCAATCTGAATAATCCTTTCACCAAGGAAAAAACCCTTCATGGTTCTATATAGAACCATTTTCTTTAATAAATAACCCTTGAAGAACCATGTTTTTTAAGAGTGTAAATATAAAGTCCTGTCAGTGCTGTGCAGCCTGAATAAAATCTTTCTGGGATGGAAAAATTAAAACACAATACATTGTTGTTGATTTTTTCTGTAATTTCAACCATATGTTATTATACATTACTTCATAAAATACATTTCTGCTCATCTGAAGGCTTCTCTTGAAAAACAAGTCTCAATTTTGTGTTTGTTTCGTGTAGTTGCTGTATAAAAACTAACAATTGGGAATGCAGATTCAGATGGAAAATCCTAAAAAAATGATGTTTTGAGGTTAATGAGAAATTGCACATACATTCCAGTGACTCACCATTTAATGCTTGAAAGAGAGATCCATTCAAAAACAATTTTCTATAATTTATAGATGATGATATATGATGTATAGAGAAAACCATGAGATTATCACTAAGAAAGAAAATACCTTCTTCTAAAACTGCCAGTAGGTTCTGTTTTCACACTCACTTAATGATGCATTTTGACTTGTGCTTGCTTGGAAAATATGTAGCAGATCATAGTTCTGTCAAGGAAAAAATGTGCAACCTTTTGGGGTGGAATTTCCTTTTAAAAAATCCTTGCCACTTGTCACAGCTTTAGCTGGATGAATTTGTGGACAGTCTTTGGTCAGACTGCTCAGGCCTCAGTAGAACAGGGCTCACCATGCAGCTGAGCTATAGCAGAGATTCAGATGTGATAAAGTATGACGCACATAGCAGCAACAATGTTTTATCTGTCACAGGTCAAAGGCCTGTGTAGCCTGCTAGATGAGACATGACAGGGGAATTTCAGTAAGAGGATCTTTCCTGATGATATCACAGTTAATAGCTGCAGACCCTGGGGAAATAAGATAGCTCAGCACAATAAACCCAAATCAATACCATAAGAAAGAATTTATAAAAGATGCACAGCCCAGTGTTTTAGCTCTCTGTTCAGATAAGCTTTACACTTATTACAGACTGAGAGGGTCTCAGTGTTTGGGGGAGGGTGGGGTGTTGGTAGAACAACCGTGCATGCTGATTGTGAAGAGGCTGCATGATCCAAGGCAGCACAACTTTTAGACTGAACATGATCACACTGATGAAATATGATGTCAATTAGTGAACACTCAAATATGCTTCTAACGTGGGTTAAAGTTTAAGGTTAACCTGTTTCTACTGACTGAAATGATATGTAGTCCTGAAGGGGCTGATCATATGCAAAATATGTTCCCTAGACACAGAGCAATGTGAATTCTCTTAACTGGGGTGAGAGTGCATCAGCTTTGTTTAGCAGACACAAAACTACAGATTTTGGTTTTACCATCCTTTGTAAGTTTATTGTCTCGCAGTGTTCTTAGGTTCTTTTTGACTTAGATATACAGTACTGTCCACATGTCTAAGCATATTATTTAACCATTACCTTGGCAATATGTGTGTCCGTAAAAATATATGGTTGTAAATACTCCATATGGTTTGGATGAATTTTAGTAAGCACGTTTTTGTGATCTAGTTTGAACAACATTGGTTGTAAACATCAAGGAAAACAAATAATGTTCTCCTTGATTTTTTCTCAGCCATCACATGGATTTGTTCAATTCCATCAACAGTTAATGAATGAATGAATGAACACTACACTTACATAGCGCCTTTCTCAAACACAAGGACATTTTACAATTAACAGACTCCATTTACACACTTAGAACTCAACCACACTCTGGTGAGAAGCGGCAGCCAATCCCACACAGCGTACTCTCAACCGGAAGTGACCGTCCACCTGGAGGACTGCATCGAGCACTAGGGGGGATCACCCAGGACAGAGTGCCAACCACACCTGGGCATGCATACATACATTCATACACACATAGACACATTTTTTTAGAGTAGCCAATTCACCTGATCTCTATGTTTTTGGACTGTAGGAGGAAACAGGAATCCCAACGGGAAGAACATGGAAACTCCACTCAAATGGGGACTTGAACCCAAGACCTCAGCACTGAGAGGTGAATGTGCTAACCATCAAGCCACCGTGCCGCCCACCATGCTGACCAGGGCAGTTAACTAAACCAGGTATTGGATGAATGCAAATAAGGCTAGACTGATATGAGGAGAGGTTTGGAAAGGGTTAAACCTACACATTCACATACAAAAAATCTTATATTAACATTATTTGCTTTTGTTGTAATACCAGTAACCACAACCCTGATGGGGATTAAGTGGATGGGATAATGGATGGATGGAGTAAATAAATACTTGCTGCCCCAAAGTTTTTAAAAGTATTTAAATTTCTATAGTATTGTACATTTCTATAAAATACAAGTATTGTACATTTCTATAAAAAAAAAAAAA
>BRDA01041565.1:33865-51345 GCA_036984385.1 Crenuchus spilurus
TATATATATATATTATATATATATATATATATATATATATATATATATATATATATATATATATATATATATATATATATATATATATGGTAGTTCCATTATCTGAAGATTCTTTTACCATGCATTTAAGAAAGACTTTTTGGAGAACCACGCACAGTTTGTTCAGGGACAAAAGAGTGGGAATTACTCTAAAGAACCCTTTTCAGCAGCTTTATTTTTAAGACTGCAATCTTCCATAAAACAGTCAGGCCCTGCATGTATAGAGAATGTGTAGGATCAATAAACACTTGTAATGGTTGCATCGTGAAGTGAAAGCAGAAGATGCACACACTAGCCATTGCCTGTAGCATGCATTGATTTGGTAGAGGTGGATACGCTTTGCAGCAGCCTTGACGGGTATTGTTAAGACTGCCTGAGTTTCGCTTACTGTAAGTAAGCAGTTAAATATATGCTGTCTATGCCATTATTACAGGCTAAGGGTCTCTTTTGTCACTTGAAGATGGTGCTTCCATTTGATATGAAGTCAGACAAGCTTTTATGGAGCTATCCTACACTTGCTCAATCATGCAATTAAGTGATTTTTTTAATGCTCTGTGTTTTTTTTGTGTTCCGGGGTTGGTTAGCGATGTGCAGCACGTCCATTTGTTGAGGGGTGATTTATGCAGTCATCTTAAGAAGCAGAAGTCACCGATCGGCAGGCTCATTAAGATTAATTAGCGCAGGGATACAGAGTGGCAGGCCTGATTAAGAGCCACTGGAGATGGCTAACACTGCTGAGGTGAGGGTGAGCGAATTCTCTACCCCCCCTTCTCTCTCTCTCTCTCTCTCTCTCTCTCTCACTCTCCTCCAGGCCTGAGGGTTTGAATGGTAGGAGGGAAGGATGGAGGGGGGTACTGAGGGGACCGCCATCTGTAGATGAGTCCCTGAGTAGAGTCACCAGTCACCCCCATCTGTCATGCTGTGTTCCCCTGTCCCCCTGGGCTTAGCCATTCAGACTATCCTACAACCAGCACTGGACACTGTTTGGGACGAGCAAGGCTCAGTGACCCCTCAGCCAGTGGTCTATAGATCAGGAAAAGTTGCCATGATATATAAAAGACAACCATGAACAAAAAACACTTACATGCATTAATTTGGAACTAACTAGATGTCAATGGATGTCTAATACACAATTACATGGCAAGATTTTTTACATTTACACAAAATTGCACATCGTTGCTGTCATATGAACACCAAACATACACAGTAAATCTGCCAGTATTAAATCAACACTATTAGAGTTAAATTAACACTGAGAGTGTTACATTTTGACACTCTCAGTGTTAATTTAACTCTAATAGTGTTGATTTAACACTGGCAGATTTACTGTGTACATTTGTTTAGTGTATTTGCACTTTTTGCATATGAAAACTGAATTATGAAGTGCAAGCTTTTTAAATGACATTAACAAACATTTGTTACACCATTTCCATTTAAGAGCTGTTATAAAATGTAATAACTGTGTTAATATTTTCCTAAAATTTGGGGAACTAAGCTACAGGAAAGGCAATATTTCATGTGCAATCATGGTGTGAATGTGTGCATGTTTGATTGTGTGTGCACACACTGGTGTAACACTAGCAGCAGTGAGGAAGTACCCTGAGGCACTGTCTGTTGGCAAGTCTTAGGCTTTGAAAACCCAAATGACTGACTCTCATCTCCTTTAGTTCCAGGCGCAGCCACACGCAGACCTGAACATGACCATTGTCTGCCACAAGCCCCAAACAAGAGGATGACCACACAATCTCATTAGGTGAGAAAGGATACTGGGAACTGCCTTCCAATCACAACACCTGTTATGGCTCATGCTTCTATGGATCTAAAGCTGTGTGCATTCACTATAACTCACCATAACTCTAAATACATTGAGGCAGAAAAGGTGAATTGATATCTTATTATGATCACTCTGAGGCATATTAGCGTAGCCTTAAAAGCTTTGATTTTTCCATTATGTAGGTTGGCGGTACTTGAAGTATACCATCATTGCTTTAGATTTAGTCAAAACTATATATTTTCTCTAGTCTTGCTGTCTCTACAGGACTGTAGAGCAGACATTTTTCTAAAGCATTCCAGTCAGATATGAAGATATAAAGAGAGAATGAAGCTTCTCACCAAGCCAAAAAAGAGAAATGAATTCTGTGACTATAAGCAACAATTGATTCCATCTCAATTTCTTTGACATACCTGAGGTGAGCGTGAAGTTGAAAGAGATCCGCAGGTGCTGTCATATGAAATATAAAACATAACAAATCTGCCACAGAGCACCTCAGCAATAGAGCTCTCATTATGGAAGGCCCTAATCTCTCCACCAGCGCAGCAATATCATTCACAAGGCCTGCATGCATAATCAGGAAATATTGGCTGCATTAGCAGTTGCACACCAATGTGTGGCAAAAAATACCACCAACAATATCAGAGGAAAGGGGGGGGGGAAGGAAAAAAGCATGACATAAAACAAATGGCCTAAAGCCTTGGAGCCATGTTCCATTCAAAAGTTGTTTTCCTGAAAATTAGGCAATTGACTAATGGAGTAAATGCTGTTAATTAGGCGCGCAGAAGCCCAAACAGGCTTTTTTTTTGCCTGTAACTAATAAGAAATCAATTAGCTAATGAATTGGTCATTAAGTGAAAAGCTAATCTTAGTCCGGGTATTTTTTAATGATTTTGCCTATGATCATGTCTAATTGCCGTTGTCATACAGAGCTCTCAGCTTTCAGCATGGCTAATGAAGCTTCATTAGATCATAACTGGCACTCTTGGAAGATTTAGAGGCAAACCTGCTTCCCAATTATTTTTAATTGCCAGACATTTGCACAAACAAGTGCTGCACCTTGCAGAACAGGAGAGGAGATCTGGCATCGCCAGCGTCTCCTTCATTACTTCATTTGAAGCGATTAGAGCCATGCGCAGGGTCGCTGTTGTGCTGCTGTTTTTTCCTAATCTAAAGAGCCTCATCATTTCAAACCTGTGGGTTATTGTGCTCTCCATCACTTTGATTTGCACCCAGCGAGAAAGCTTGTTTCTCTCTGCTCCGTGGCAGGCTCAGGCACACACACATAGACACACACATACATGCAGCTGAACACACACACACACATATATATATATATATATATATATATATATATATATATATGCAAGGCCTGTATGTGCTACCTCTACATGTTTCAACTGGCAGCAGCAGAAAAGTGGGTGCCTCCCAGCTATGAATAATTAAGAAAAGACAAAACAGTGTTGTTTTTTATTCTATCCTTATTAATCGTGTCTGGCAAACTCAAGTTTTCATTTTTTCAGGGCAACCAGCTAATAAGGCAGGAAAGTGCCTCTTCTCCAGACCTCAAAGCCTCTTCTCGGGTGACACATGTTTTCAATTTGACCCACCCGAGTCTCTGAAACTTGCCAATTGAAATGACATAAAGTACATTTTGCAGGAAAACAACCAAAAGCTACATCCTATATGTGCTGCTTTTAACATACTTTTATGTTACCTTTTTATAAACACCTGTTTTTTTCCTTTTCATTGTCCTGCAGCCACATGACTTACATTTCCCACCTGTATGCCATAATTTTATATTATAAAATTATGAAATCAATGGTTATATTCACCTCAGTTTTATGTGGCTTGGGCTGTTGATTCTGTCCTTGTCGCTCTTTCCATACGATCTTCCTTCTAAGAACGAGGTGTTGAGTGCAAGTTATTTCAGTCTGTAGGCCAAAAACAATGTATTTATTGTTCTGTTTGAGAAGGACTTCACTACTCAGCACCCTCTGCATACTTCTGAGTAGTCTACATGAACACATTTTCTTTAGGCAAGCAGTCTGGCTAATATGCATCCGATCACCCTGCCAAAATACCATGCCTTTGAGACACTTATTCCTGGAAAATAAGAGGGAGTTTGTGTTAAGAGAGAGAGAGAGAGAGAGAGAGAGAGAGGCTGGTGTGATTTCACTGGGTGGCTTGGTTTTGATTGAGGATGAATGGAACAACAGATGTCTATCAATATTTAGTAGTAAACATCACAAACATGCATCACAATGTGGCAGCCGAGTGCACAGCGTGGTAAAGTGTGGATAAAAATCTGGCAACACTTCAGTGTCATGCAGTGAATACTGTAGCAATAGCAGTTCCTGCTCATGGACTTACAAACAGATCTGAATGATATGAATTCTGCTGTTCATCAAAATGCTCATCAATTTTAGCACCTAATAGATGCCTAAAGCAGTCTTTACTCAACTAACGCATGACCGCAAATTGATTTTATCCAGTGAGCAGTGGCCATTTGCTCAGAGAACGTGAAGACAAATGAGGCATAAGGCGAAGCGTGTGCAGACTCGGTGTGATGATATGACACTTGGAAAAGCTCCCTGCATCACCTGGAAGCTCCAACTGCAGCAGATGATCCATCCAAATTGGCCAGCGCGAAACAAATGTTGAAGGAAAGGTCGCAAATTAAAAGTCTGTTTCATATTGCATTTTGCTGGATTTCAAACTCGATAAAGTAGATGAAATCAAATTAGGACGTGCATAATTTAACTTTACGATGCCGGGGTGAGCATATGCTCATTCATCCAATTGAATCTTTTGAAATGTACACAGTAGGGTTTTGGACCTGCCAAGGGCTGAACACTGTGTGTGTATGTGTGTGTTTTGTCTTTCTCTGTCAGCCTGTCTGTCTGTCTCTCAGTAGTGTCTGATCTCATTTCAACCGTTTCTACAACTGTTTACACATTAAGTGTTATTATATAGTTGTGATATGTAATAGAACCACAGCTGGCAAGTCATTGAAGTATGCTTCTTGCACCATTTTACACTGTTAATGCTTCTTGACGTTGTTGTGGCTCTTTTTACACAAACCACATAATCACTGTTTAGCACATTTTTCAGAGCACTCATTGTTAAGTGCGTCTGGTGGTCTGTCCAGGCTTTGTGGCCACTCATTGGCTTTTTCTGAGGGCTAAAAGGAGACCCTCTGGCCTGATACTATTCCACAGTCTATAAGACTAGTGCTTAGTGTCTGGACATCTGGACGCAGTGAGAGACAGCCACACACACACACAACACAAGCAGCAGGAACACTTAGCCAGGGAGAGGCCAGTCCTCCCTCACAAGTATTATGTAAATTGAATTTGTTAATTCAGTGCCCCTGTCTCAGGAAAATCTGCCACCAACACCTGCCACCGTTTCAAGCGCAAGGACGCAGATTCGCACTGACACGGCCTTCATTAAATAAACAAACCAGGTTCCCCATAACAGCATTTGGTGGAAGGCACCATCAATTCTTATACATTTAGATCACAGCGATTGGCAATGACACTGAGGAGCTCTAGCCGCCTGTCTCCAGACACACGGGGTGAAGGCAGGCTGTGTGCGTGCATGTGTACGTGCATGCATGTGTATATGTGTGTGTGTGCTTTTCACTGTCTCTGCCTCTCTCAAAGCTCTAAGACTAGTCTGTGACTGATGTATTTTTCAGCCACAGTTCCACAATCAAAGAAACTCTTGTGGCCTTCTGATGCGTCATCTAAATTTCATAAAGCCTCTGATGCCCCTCCATGCCACGGCACCGCTGGCAAAGCCTAATGTCTGTTTTCCTTTCACTCTGACACTTGCTCTTTGCGCCTGTCTATCTTCTTTCTCCTCCGCTTACATTCTCTCAGCAGGATCAAGGCGGCTGAGGCGTGAGGCAGCCCACCGAGGCCAAGAGTCAGGCAGGTCCGGAGCACCGAGGCTCACAGTTGCAGTCTGAAACCTCTCACAATAACATTCCCTGACTTTAAGCAGCACTTTTTCAATGAGGAACAGTGTCTGAATATCTATGGACTACATGAGCTGATAGGAAAGATAAAAGAGCTGTAGAGGGTTCACACTGACTTTACACCTTCAGACCTGGCTGTCCCACCCCTCAGGTGAGCTTAGCTTGCCTTATGCTTTATTTATTGGCACTGCCTGCCACTTTAAGTGAAGTTCGCCTAGCTTGGAGACTGCCAAACAGGCTCTGATGTTTTTACCAAGAGGAAAGAGAGCAAACCTATGCACTGGAACATTAGCACGTTGTTAACAAGCACTAATGACAGCCTTCAGTCTCCTCTGAGCCAGTGTGAACAAATCATAGAACATGTGGCCAAGACGCTGTTCTTAAACCACATGCTACACTAACACACTTATTGTCAGTGTCCATAAAAAGCTACAACATTAACACCATTCAGAGGTAGAAGTGAATAACATTGATTTTTTCATTACAAGGGTGCATGAGAAGGTCTGGCATATATTAGATGGTAAGTCAGTGGCCAACCTTCCTCCTAGAGATCTACTTTCTTTGTAGGTTTCACCTCCAGCCCAGGTCTAACACACCTTGTTCAGTTAAACCATCAAACCTCCGAAGGCAGTAATTAGATGGATCTGGTGTGCGTTTCCCAAAAGCGATTGAACTTAGCAATTTACGAACAACTTTAAGAACAACGTAACTTTAAGAACGCAATTTTTCTGACTGTTTCCCAAAAGCCTTCTTATCTTCCAAACTTACCAAGGAGTCCCTATGTAGCACTTAGTTGACTCCGCCCTCATGCCTGCGTCAAATTGGCTCAGCCAGTGGAAAACTGAACCACCAATTTACATACATTTCTTCAGTATTAAGCCACAAACGTATCGTTATATAAACAATAATTACAGAATCAAACATCAAAAAAGTATTTACACTACATTGCATGCAAAGCCTACCTATAAAGAGGCAAATCCTCTTGGTTATGTGTCCATGATTAATCAGTGAATTTGATTGGTTAAGAGTTGACAAGCTTAGTAGGCCAATTTGTAACCATTGCTTGGGACACAATATATTAATTTACTACTACGACTGTTACACTGGGAAAAAAAACCCCATTGTATTTATGTAATTTATATGTGTATATCAATAAATAATATATTGTACTTTAAGCAATCTTAGTTTTTTTATTTCGTGAAAACAATAATTTCAACTTAATAAGTACATGTATGCACAATATTGAACTAAGGATGCTGGCTCTAATTTACGTGACATTACGCTTTTAAAAGAAAATGTAAATGTTCCTGAATTCTTGTTTGTATAGCCTATACATGACTGTGCTGAGTGTTGCGTTTTTCAAAGGATGATCAGTGGCCTCTTTCGTTTTTCAGACGTGAACTTCAAGTTAAGAACAACTTGGTGAGTTAAGAGAGCGTCAGACCACGAACGAGTTTAAGTATGACGTGGGTTACGAAGGCTTTCGGGAAACACTGGTAAATTTAAGAACGTTCTTAAGTACAAGGTTACGAAGTACTCAGTGTTTAGAACGTTTTGGGAAACGCACCCCTGGTCTGTAAAAAGATGTTTTTCTGTCAAAGTGATTACTGCAGCAAGCCAACATTTGATTCTCATAGAGTTATGGGTGTTGGAAAATTTTGCATCCACTTTGACAAGGGCCTGGTAGTTATGATCAGATGACTGGGTCAAAGCATCTCATAAAGTGACAAGGGTTGTGTTGTGCTCCCAGTCAACAGTGCTCAATATGTATCAACAGTGAACTCCAAATAACAAAGATCTTCCTTTTGAAAACTTTTTGCTAATTAGATTTTTAACAATCCTTCATGTCAAGGTTAATGACTTTGTTCAAGTATTTGCCTTTCACCATTTTTCTCATTCAGTATTCTACTACTTGACCAGTTGACTCTATACTGAGGGTGAGACTTTGGAAAGAATATTGCTGACTCTCTGGGAAAAGGATGCTTCAATTGAGCATCAAACAACTTACAGGATCTTATGATAATGTCTTGACGCCAGATACAACAGGGGCCCTTTAGAGGTCTTTCAGTGTCCAGGACCAGCTATTGTACTTGTATACAGATGACCAACAGCATATTAGCCCTATCAGCAAATTGATTTTAATGTTATGGCTGATTAGTGTATCTCCAAAATTTCAGTTTTACAAGAGAAGACAAAAGCATTCTTAAAGTAAGTTAATGTAAAAAAAAACCCAGATCGTTTCTATTGGTTAATTCATCATGACATTTTCACATAACATAAATGGCAGTTTCTGTGCTCACACAATGTAGAATAATAATAATAAATAATGGAGATAACTGATTCACATATGACACTGATAATATGCTACATTAGCACAGTTGTTATATTTAAGCTTATGTTAAGAACCGTAGTAATGCAGCACATTTTATTAAAATAAAATCATACAAAATCTTTTTTAGTATATTAAAAATGTTTTTTTTTTAATGAAGTGGAAGCTTACAGACTCAGCACAAAACTGTTTTAAATTTGTTTAATTTGTTTTTACATTTAAAATATGTCACAAGTACTAAAACCAGGAAGGTTTAACAACTCTGGCTTATTTTGTCTATTTTTCATCATGTATTTATGTAAACAAGAATTTTAAGATCAACTAGAGTATTACATTTAAAGTGAGTAATTGTACAGTGAGTAATTGCAAAAATCTAAATGCTGCTGACATCCACAGCCTATAATTATATATAATTGTTTATTAGAATTATTAAAATAAAATACATTAATAGAATTCATTGCTCAAACAAGAATAACCACATCTCACTGTGAAAATGGTGAAAATGTAAGTTTATCTCACAATTGCTTCATTACATATACTGTAAAACATGTTTATAGGTTTTTTTGTAACTCTTAAAAGCTTTTGTGACAATGAAATTCTGTACACAAATTAGCCAAAACACACATTTTTACATCTCTTTTCTGAATAAAATACACTGTACAAATGTTAGATTTATACAGTAAAGTTTGTAATCAAAATGAAAACTTAATAATATCTTTTAACTGCACAGGTAAGGGGCAGCATCATGTCTTGGTGGTTAGCAGATTCATCTAACAGTACTGGGGTCTTTGGGGTTTGAGGGTGGAGTTTTTATGTTCTCCCTGTGTCTGCATGGGTTTCCTCTGGGGTCTTCAGTTTCCTTCCACAGCGGATGGATGTAACATGTTGTACTGTATTTATTAAAGTAAAATTCTGGCAACCACATTGTTATGTAGGTTTTTACAGTGCATGTCTGTTTTATTCACAGTAATGTATTGTAAACAAAACAGTTCTTGAATATACAATTTTGGTTGCCAAACTAATGTATTCTACGTCGCAACCGTATATATTTTATGGTGAAATTCTGGCAAACACAGCTGCCAGTATTGTACACTGTACAGTGTAGACAATGATCAAATCAGACCTTTTGTGGATGGTACTTGGACTCTAATAAGCCAAGTGGAAGATTGTTGTTTAATTATTTTTGCTTGTTAGGTGTAATGTTTTCAATCCACATTATAAAGCAACTCAGTCCTAATAATCCATGTTTACTGGTTGAGCTGCAGTAATGGAAGAGTAAGGCACCAGCAGATGGTTAAGTCAATCATATGGCTCATAACCATAAGGCACCTGATAAACATAAGGCGTAAAGATAATGAAAGAGCTGCAAGAGATTCTGCAATGTGAAGCGCCTCAAGATTATCGACTGCATTCTGACAGGATGAGATTTCTTGTAAAACAGGATTCAATTCTTGAGCATTTGTCCCCTGCACCTCTTTTGATCCTTGTTTGTTTATGCCTGCTTGAGTACGGCTTGGAGATTATGCCTCATTTGACCAGTGTTTGCTACATTTGTCTGGGATAAATGCACAGTCATGTCAAAACATTTGACAGCTTGAACAACATTCATTGCAATTAAAGGTCAAATGACATGCAATCTAAACAAGGTGGACCTTTCACCGCTGCTGTGGTTCTGAATAGGAGAGAATTGCTGCAGCACAACTGGGTGCATCAGCATTTGGCCATTTCCATAAATGCTCGCGGCTGTCTCGCTATTACTATTTTTAAATGCACTTGGGCTAAATGCCCTGTCACATCATTTGCGTTTTCGCCAAATGCGGCTGCCTTTTCCTAAAGGCCATATTCTAAAACAAATGCCCATTATCATGAAGTCTGCCTCAATGAGTGAAACTTTGAGTCCTCGGTTGAGATCATTGACAGCTTGATGTGGTGAAGGTCAATTGAAATAACAGGTTTGTGCTTTATTATGAATGTAGCGCTTGTGTTTCACTTTGCAAGCAGGAGCTGGGAACATTGTGTCTGAGGGAAGGCAGGTAGCCGCCATCCACACACGCTAATGAGAAGGTTATGCTAAGCCACACATAGCCCAAACCTGTGATTAAGATTAATCTTTCCTGAATATTTTTAACCAGTCATGCAGCACATATGGATCTCCAAGAGGTAAGGCAGAGGGAACGGGTATGTACAGCAAGTGCTTATGCAATTATTACGCTGTAACTTTGTATGATATGTTACTAGTTATGGTATTGACACATATGGAAGTGGGACTAAATTAAGTGATCTGCTAACATTGATTTATAAAGATTTGTTTAGTGGTTTACAGTGTTCATGGGCGTTTTTTTCCCAAGAAAATTCCTCAACTTCTGCTAACAGTTAATGTAAAGTTGAAGTACAACATGTAATGTGTGCACTTCTCCAAACTGCAACAGGCACTTTGTATTTCTGGCTGTGCATAGCACTTGTCACATGGTCTAGTTAGAGGGATTTTCTAAAATTCCTCTTTCTCTAAATATGAATTTCCCACCTTTTCCTCTGCTATTCTCTGCAGTGAATGCTAAAGGTCTAAATTTAATCTGTTGCCCATTAGACCCCCTACAGTCTCCATCCTGAATCAGCCATGATGAACACCCCCACCACCTCTCTCTCACACACACACACACACAAACGAGCAGCTGTCTTCTCCCCCCAACCCCCACCACAAACACATAAACACACCTTTAAATATTCTGTACTGTAATCTGACGTGTCACTCAGCCTCTACCTTTACAAAGGTTACATGCATTAACGTCAGTCAGGGGGAGTCCCAGAAGCAGGCCTCCCCATAGCCACCCCGCTTTTAAAGTTGCAGCCGCAGCCGCACGTCACAGCCAGTATGAAGATACAAACAAGATGGCAAAGCGCATCAATCCGCCACTGCCTCCCGCCACTTTGATCTAATTCCACTCTTTGCTTTCTGATGCATGGAGCTGTCAGATTAAGGGCTGTTCAGGAGCCTGCCGTAGCTGTTGAGCCTGACAGCCTGTGTGATGGATTACAGACAAAACAAAAGGGTTATCACCTTCACCGCCAAACATTTCTATCCTTTCAGAGAGCTAGGGGAGGAGAAATGCCTGGTGCTCCCTACTGACGGAGAGAGAACGTTGGAGAGGAGAGGTGTGCAACCCCCTTTCTACGCTTCTTGGGGAATGACCTGCAGAGTGACGGTCCCACCTGAGGCAGCTGCCTTGCCTCACTTCCCTCCACATCTGTACCTTCCCAGGAAGCACCTGGTGTATAGCTCACAGGTGCAGAGCCAAGCCATTCCTGCAGTTATGAAAACACAACACAACACAATGTCCAACACTACTGGTGATTTCCCTGCTAAACAGACCCAGTTCAATTCATCTGTTTATTGCTAGGTTTAGTTGACATGTCTGAGCAGGGAAATCAACAAATTGCTGGACACAAGCCCTCTAAGGACAAGACTTGAAGATCCATAGTATAGAATGACCAATTTTGGCTCCCTTAGCAAACTGTGTGCTTAAAAAACATCAATTGAAATGTTCTTTAGAGAACATTGGTTGTTCTAAAGCTTTACTTCAAAGAACTCTTTTTCATATCACTATTTTAAGAGTCTAGGGTTTTTCTCATAATTTTCTTTATTATTTAAACACAATAAAACAACTTTACAAACATATACATATGATATAAAGCCTCCAGTCAAACGTTCATTTTTAATATTAAAGTCATTCTTAAGTCAAATGTGTTCATTCTTCTGCCTGGTCAAACTATTCAAAATTATTGACTTGTTACACCTCTGAAATATCTTCTCATTTTTGACTACATCACCATGCACTAGGTGGTGGGAGACATTAGATTAACCAATAATATCATCTTCCTTCTCTTCAACCAACCACGTCCATCATGAAGTGAAATTGTTCAGTAGTTTACTTGGAAATACATCACAATCTGTAATACAATACCAGCAAACGTAAAAAGGTAAAGCACAACACAGTAGTAAACATTTGCTTTACCATTTATGAATATCTAATTTAGACCATTTTAAGTACCAAATTCACACACATCAAGGCTGCTTTTTTAAATACCTTTTTATTTTAGCTTTAGAAATATGTATAAAACAACAATCTACTCTGTATGAGTACTTTGATTCAGTTTTACAGATCTTCAGACACATCTTTTGAACATCTGGGGCTTTAAAATAATAATATATTCAAGGGAGTAACAGGAGAAAGGTTATTGTCCTGCAAGAAGTAATAATTAATATTAATGTTTGCTAATCAATGACAGAAGGTCTAAGAAAATTAGTGGGACTTGGGTTGGATTATCAGTGGTTTCAATCAAAGCAAGAGTGGCATGATCTTGACTGGCCAAAACAGAATGAGAAAAATTTGTAAAACTTTTTAGTGAGGGTACTTATATTAGTGGTACTAAAATCAATATTAAGCATTATTAAATGGATAGGTAATGTCTGAGTTAATGATTAATTAATTAGGCAATGTTTATAAATTGTGTGACTCAACATCTGCAACAACATAAGCTAAGCTTTAACTAACTAATGATGATAATGCTTTATTCATGTGAAGTAAAGTATTCATTTATGTATTAGCTAATAAGAACCTTACTTAATAAATTCTTGTATTAGCACTTAGTGAAGAACAAATAAATTGTTTTCTACAAATGACAGAATGTTTGATATAGTATTACCAAAACAAGCTGAGTAATTAATCTATTTTCTAGTTAACATATTAACATATAAACTTAACTTACATCAGTATATTGCATATATTAGCATACAGTTAGCTAACATTTAAAAATAATTTCCATTTGGACTTGCAATTTTCTTCCAGAAATGTCAATATTTTGAAGATAATTGAGTGAACTAAGTATAGCTAGCTACAGAGCTAACCAAATAAGATGAGGTTCATTGTTGTTCATAATTCAATTAAAAATGTAAACTGATATTTTATGTTCATTATACATAAAGTAGCATTTCAAGCCTTTGTTTTGTTTAAATGTTGATCAGATTGGCTTATAGATAATGAAAATGAGAAATCCAGAATCTAAAATTATAAAAGTTTGAGTTTTGAATTACTATTCTTTTTTTCATTTAAATGAACATTTTCCAGTAGTTAACAGTTTACACTAAGTGTATATGGGTACATAAACTGACAGCAGTTAAAACAAACTTGAGAAACTTGACCGAATGGTGGTTTTAGGTGAGCTATAGCCTTCCTAAATGTTATTTAGCTCCCTCAAATGAATACACCTCATTTGTTATATAATCATTACAGAAATTGTGCTGTTGTTTAACTGCCTCTGCTGTGTTGCCAAGCAATTCAGAAAATACATGAGAGGAGAAAGTAATTGGCCAGTCATATCAGCCCTCATAAATGTAGAGCCAATCACATGAACCCTTCTAAGATTTAAGCCAATCAAATCAGACCTGGGGCAGGGCTCTGCTGTACCTTCAGTTGCTAACACAGAAGTTGAGGTAGGATTCTGGCAAAAAGCTCAGTAAACAGTAGAATTTATTTAAATATAATTCAGAGTGAAACAGTAAGTAGTTACAGGATGACAATATCGACTTACAATATGGGTTTGTGGCAAATGATGGTGTATACACCTGGCTGTTGAGTTGTTTGTTAGCTAGTTAGCTAACTTTAGGAGATACAGGAGATAATGTTAAAGAACAGCTGATACTGACGTTAACATTAGCTAACTGACAACACAACAGTTTTAGACACTCCACAGCAAGAGAGAGTAATGACACATCTTTATTTTATTTGTTTTCATATTCAAAAGCAGTTACGCCAACTTTACATTACCGAACAATGCCAGTGAGAAGGTCACACAGTGTTCATCATAACTTAGTTTTATATTCCTTACTCCCTCAGACTGTAGATGTAAATAAAGAGTCATCAGCTCTGTAGAAGGCAACTATAGTGAGATTATTCTGGTATATCTGTGTTTATTAAAAATAACATTATTAAACACAGGAGGGAGAAGAGGAAGAAGCTGAAGTAGACTGACAGGCAGAAGAAGCAAGCTAATGGAAGTCAGTGACAAGAAAAAACAAGAGAGTTGTTTAAGCCTTAAGTTAAAAGTTAAAATGTAGACAATGTCTTCATGTAGACTGTGTCCTCAATATGTCCTCATAGGACAGTTTATCTGAGAAATTATAGGCTAATATCAGGGCAGCCCAATGGTACTGTGATCATGAAATTTGTTCTGTAATTAAACATTTAACTCAAATGAAAAATAACACTATTAGATAGATACATAGATGGATAGATAGATAGATAGATAGATAAACTTTCATATATATTAGGTACAAATAAGAATATAAATGACTTACAATAAATTATGAAAGAATAGTCATTTCTGATTAATAAATACCAGTGAACATATTTATCATTCACTTGTTTACATTATATGTATAGAGTGAAATACTTGCAGTGTGCTATTTAACAGAAATGAAGGTGTGCATTTTAATTTATATGCATGTTATTTTCAAAGCTTAAAATAAATAACCATTCTATCAGAAGCTGATGTAGTTTAGTATTTGGTATGCATGCTAGTTGTATGGAAAGATAGCAGGTTTACATCATTTCCCAGGAGAGAAGAAAAAGATGTTTTGTTATTATAGAATACTGTATTACCATAATTTAATCTGTTAAAGGAGTCTGGTTTGTTGTCTTTATGGCCAGCCTACTTTATGGAAGTGACTAGATAATGACTAGTCTAAAGACAGTTACTGCTCCACAGCCCAGCAAAGACCCAAACCCTCCATAGTTAAGTACATTCAGCAATTTGATGATGGAGGATGCTTTTGAGCAACATGGAGGCCCACTTTGAATTGTTGAATTCCAGTGAATAATGATAACAGCTTTAAATCAGGTTAAAAATAATTACTTATCTGAGTGGTTTGCCTCACCTGACAAATTACGAAAGCATTCATTAGTTTGAAGGAGCAGCTTTCTTTTCTTGTCCTGTTCTAGGTGAGACATCTGTTATTCGAATCGCGATTTAAGGAGGAACAAGCGAGAAGGAATTGTTATTCCATATTGTTCAGCAGCTGACAGAGAGTGCGTGGAGTTTTAAAATACCCGCATTGAATTCAAATGACAGAGGGAGATAATGAGAGCGTTTGATGTGACACGTTCGCCGGGGAGATTTTACAAAGGCAGTCGACTGCACTAAGCAACCGCATTACAGGTCAGTTTATGATACACTCTCTCTCCCACACACACGCACAGCTGATAGAGCCTTCAGTCAAAGCTGTTCATGGTTTCTACCAGTCTTAATATTAATAAAGCAGAATGATACTTGTGCATCTACAACTCCTGTCTTCTGGGTGAAAATAGGAAATATTCACGAGTACATTGCTTTTGTTTGCTGCTTTCTTTAATAATACCATTAGAGCTCTGCTTGTTAATGTAGAGCAAGAAGTGTGAACCTTCCTGACAGTGATATCTGCCACTGTGCGTGAGTGTTTGTGTGTGTGTGTGTGGGGGGGGGGGGGTGAGTGGGCCTGCATCTACATTACAGACCATAGGCTGTATCTGGAAACAACACTAATAAGCAACCCCCACCAGTAAAGCAGGCCTGTAGAATTGAGTGACAGATGTGAACTAACATTGGGCTATGCTTATTCTAGCTGATGGAGAGATCACAGCAAAACATGCCAGGCATTGTCATTGCACATAACATAACAGAAGGCACATTACCTACTACTTATAGTGCAGTCCTGCTTGCATCTACCACACACACATATAAACACAAAATAGCAAAGAGGAGGAGAGGGGAACTGAAAAAGGGATTTCACACTGGGATAGAGCAGTGATATTTGCTACTGATTTAATTTCATTGATGCAGCTGCTGATGTCATACTGTTACTTCATGAAGCTAATTGAGCAACACAAGTGATAATTGTCAACTTTATTTACAGAAGTATAATGCTCAGAAGCACACTGGCTCGTATTCACAAAGCTTCTCAGGCCAATGTTCTTCTAGCACATTGATTAATAGTATTAGGATTTTTTTTCATTGATCTTATTGACTTAGGAAGTTACATCCAGCTAAATGCATACAACACATCACAATTGTCTCTTTAATATGTTCCAGTGAAACACTCATATTCAGCTACTAAATTTAGTACAACACTCTGTAAAGAAAAAGGTTCTGTGTAGGTACACTTTTGTCTAACATTTTTAAAAAAGTAGCATGAATGTAAAAGTCTGAAGTCAGGAAAAACATAAACAGCGTAAAACAGAATCTTGTACAGTTATGTTCACTAATAACAGTCCTAAAGATGTACCATTGAGTATACCAACCCAGGAAAGCTAGTGACCCACTGATGTAATGTAATGTCCAGTAAATGTTTTCACTTTCATATTCAGATTCACGATCAATTTGGGATTTTCTCGTTTCATATAAACTAGTAGTTTAAACCATGTGACAAAAAGACTGACTATAAGTTTGACTGATTTTGAGAAATGTCTTCAGATACAGTATGATTCAAAAGTATGCACACCCCTGGGAAAATTCAATGTTTTTCTTGACCACAAACTTTCAAGTTTTTTGCTAATTATTTAATCCAAAATATTCATACTTCATGTTCAAGTGACATATTTCAAACATTTAGTTTAAATGTTGATCGATCTATGAAAATCCATTATCTCAATTATATTTTATTGTGAGTAAATTTTGAGTAAATTACTATTCAAACAGTATAAACACTGTGTATCTCTCAGGTTATAACTGCAGCATTCATGATATCAAACCACTCCTGAACTAGAGGCAACACCAGAAGCTCCTTACCTGGAATAAACATAAAAAAATAAACTGTTGCTCAGTTGTCCACAGTTCTGTTTTCAGATGAAAGTAGATGTTGCATTTAATTTATAAATCAAGCTCATAGAGCCTGAAGGAAGAGTGGAGAGACACAGAATCTAAGGTGTCTGAAGTCCAGTGTGAAGTTTCTGTAGTCTGTGATGGTTTGGGTTAGCATGTTATGTGCTGGTGTTGGTCCATTGTGTTTTATCAAGTCCAAAGTCAGCGCAGCCATCTGCTAGGAGATTTAGAGCACTTCATGCTCCCATCTGCTGACAGGCTTCATGGAGATGCTGATTTCATTTTCCAGCAGGACTTAGCACCAGCCCACAGAGTCAAAACTACTACCAAATGGTTTGCTGATCATATTAATGTGTTTGAGTGACTAGTCAACTCATGAGCTGTAAGCCATACAGACAAATGTTAACACAAAAAATCTTGAAATATGTCTCTTTTAGTGTTATGAATATAACATACATGACAGTTTACCTATTTTGAACATTTTATATATAATTATATATATA
>BRDA01041578.1:0-21556 GCA_036984385.1 Crenuchus spilurus
TTAAACTTTTATAGATTATAGATTCAGGGCCCATAATTTAAACAATTTCAAGTATTTATTTGTTTATTTTCACATAATTTGGGCTTCCAGCTCATAAAACCCACAAAAACAGGATTTCAAAAAATGTTAATATGGTGGAGAAATCACCCCAAACTACTACTCAGTTTTTGCAGAAAAAAAAGAAATTAGGTTCACATCAAATCAATCGAAATATGGAACTTTCAAAACGATATGCCGATCTTCAATACTTAGTTGGGTGTGACGTGGCATTGAGCCAATCAGCCTGTGGCATTGACTGGAAATTATGGAAGCCCAGATTTCCTTGATGCTTGCTGTCAGCTCTTCTTTGTTGTTGAGTCTGGTGGTCCTCATTTTCCTCTTGAGAATACCCCATAGATTCTCAATGGGGTTTAGGTCCTGTGAGTTTTCTGGCCAGTCAAGCACTGTAATGGCATGGGCATCAAACCAGGCTTTGGTGCTTCTGGCGGCATGGGTAGGGGCCAGGTCCTGCTGGAAGATGAAATCTGCATCATCATACAGATCCTCAGCAGAAGGAATCACGAAGTCCTCTAAAACATTCTTGTAGACTGTTTACCAAGAGTTTACCAACACCTGCACCAGACATTGCACCTCAAATCATGACTGACTGTGGATATTTCACACTGAACCTCAAGCAGTTTGGGTTCTGTTCCTCACCCATCTTCCTCCAAACCCTTGGACCTTGATTCCTGAATGAAAGGCACACTTTACTTTCATCGGAAAAGAGGACCTTGGACCACTGGCCAATGGTCCAGCCCTTCTTCTCCTTGGCCCAGCTGAGACACTTCCTATGTTAGCTCAGATTCAGAAGTGGCTTGACCCATGGTCATCTATTTTGCTGGTGCATCGTCTCCTGCTACATTTTGTCCTTCCACTAGACTTTCCATTGATATGCTTGGACATAGCAGTCTGTGAACAGCCAGCCTCCTTAGCTATGAACTTTTGTGGCTTCCCCATCCTATGGAGGGTCTCAGTGATGGTCTTCTGGCCAGGTGTTATGTCAGCAGTCTTCCCCATATTGAACCAAACAGACAATTGAACCAAACTGAAGCAATTTAATGACACCTGGGGAAACCTGAGCAGGTTCTTTGAGTTTAGTAGATGATTAGTACATCACACTCAGTTTAAAACATTCATGCCCTGCAAAATTTGGGCTGATTTCTCCACAGTATTTTAATTTTTTTAAATACTGTTTTTGTGGGTTTTATGAGCTGGAAGCCCAAATTATGTGAAAATAAACAAATAAATACTTGAAATTGTTCAAATTGTGGGCCCTGAATCCTGAAACTTTTTGAATGGAATTATGGAAATTAATCAACTTTTCAGAGATATTCTAATTTTTTGGAATGGGTCTGTATATTTAAAAAATGGGGTTGTTGAGTGTCTCCATCAAATTGAATGAACCCCATTCAATGTGACATATCCTGACATATACCTTATTGAATCAGCAGGTAACATTTTCCTAAAATCTGTCACATTTTTGTTATTAGATCTTTTAATTTAAATATTTTGGTAGTACGTACAGAGTAATATTACTGTAACCTAATTTGCTACATTGCTAACATGCTTAATTGGGGGTTTAGTAAGCTAATTAGCATGTATAACTTTGATAATAATCATTTTTGATGAAGATAAATATTAAATGATTAAAGCTTAAATATTAAAGATAAGCATTAACAGTCCCTATTTGATTTTTAACATTTAAACTGTTGCCTTTAACATCATTATGATGAATGTGAAGTGTGTTCCACTGATGTGTATTGACTGGCAAGATCCCGCAGTTTACGGCTTTCATCTTTTCTACAAATGGGCTGAAGCCAAAGATATCTTTTTTACTGTACTTTGCTCTTTGTGGAAGTAAAATAAACTGTAAACTATACATACAAAAAGCAACACAGTAACTTTAAGGCATGGTGCTACTCATTTTTCTAATTTGGTGCTGGTACTTTTAAAGGTTTTTATTTTCACCCAAAACATGTCGATGAAGAGGAAACAAGAGGAAAGTGGTCTATGACTGATCTCATCCATGTCTGAAAGACTGCATTGGATTTACTCAGGTCCTAGTTTGTTTTGCAAGACTGAATAATGCTGGCCACCATACTGAAACATATATTCTCTGAGAGCTTTTTGTGTCTTCACTTGCTTTTGGAGCAATCTGCTTCTCTCAGTTTACTCTCACTTCTCATTCAATTTACTTAATTGACTAAATAATGTGTTTGTTTCCTTTAAAATAATCTATTCTCTCAGCTTCATGCTCTCTTCCTCTCATTAGTTTGAGTCATTCTCTCACTGTCTCCTTCCTTCATACACTCGTTTTCTTAATCATTTGCTCGCTCACTTCTTTTTAATGAGTTGTTATTTCTCTAAGGTGCATTAGACGCTGTGTGTTTTGACGGTGTCCTGTAGTGTGCGAAGCTTCTCTCTCTCTCTCTCTCTCTCTCTCTCTCTCTCTCTCTCTCTCTCTCTCTCTCTCTCTCACTCTCTCTCTCTCACTCAGTTTCTCATTCTCACACATACACACACATTAAAACCCTGTAGTGAGTGTGTGAAGAGTGTGGCACTAATCATTTCTCACTGCATTGGGCTGGAACAGGGGTGTGAGTAGATTGTGCTAACTGGGTTTACACACACATGCACACACTCAGATAACACAAACGTACAGGAGACAGTTACAACACAGACAAGTTTTTAATATACATACATTAGACTGCCTCACCCAATCACAAGAACAAAAGGGAATAAAGAAAGTGAAACATACAGAGACTGTAAAGATCACATCATATTTACCCAATGTTTCTCTTAACTCAGATACAGTCAATCAAACAAGACATGTTTGGAGTTAAAATTTTACTTAAGTTTAGAACTTGAGCTTTAGGCATGCTAACAAATACTAAAGCTCAATATTCACCTAATTGGCACATTCCATCAAAATACATCACCAAACATTTTGCTGGAAACTGCATGCACTGTATTAGATACAGACTCAGGACAGGATGTGTATAATGACCATCATAAATATGGAGGAATCTAAGATTTGTCTTCTACTAGCTCTGTGGCTGTTTGAAGTGACTCAGTGTAGTTTTTATTAATTTTTATATTCCACTGTAAGCCATACAGTGTCAAAAAACACATATACTAGTCTGTAAGACTTTCATTCAAGATCAGGATGTGATTGGAGTGGATAAAGAGAAGTATTGGTGATGTATTTCACAGGAATTACCTGGGTGACTATTCAGGAGACTATTAAGTAACAGCTTGAGTTCTAAACTTTGACTTCTAAACTGAAACAAAATTTGGACTTGAAATTTGTCTTGGCAGGTCAGCTGTATCTGAGGTATGTGTACAATTATGTATACATGCTTTTGAGTGATCTTTCCTTTAAAGACACAAATGAAACAACACGAAAATGTTCAATATTCAGATTTTTTTTCTTTACACACATGCTGGGATTGATACAACCTATTTTGGAAAAGGAAAAAGGAGCGCTGAAAGCTTCATCCCTCATCCGAGAAATTAAAGTTTAAAATGAATGCTTTCACTAATACATGCTAGCATACTAGATGCATTTGAGACGAGGCAAAGGACAGACTAATCCTTGTGACAGTTGTTGAAAAATACTGGTTGCTGGGACACATCTAAGCACCACAGATCACAATGGAGTGAGTTTATCTAGCAAATGGATGGAAAATAAAATAAACATGAAATAAAAACTAAAAAAATGTATGTGCTTGATGATATGAAGTGGTACCTTGGTCAAAATTTCTGTTACTGTAAATAAAAAGCGAATAATAAAATCACCTGATTTCCAGTTAAAAAGTTAAAGATGAAGGGCTCAGTGGACTAAGGCACTGACACTATGATCAGAGAATTACAAATTCAAATCTTGGTCATGCTGCTTGCCATCAACAGCCAGGGCCTGAGAGAGCAAAATTGGCTGTGCTCTCTCTAGGTTTCTCTAGATGGCATTCTCTCCCCATTACTACTAAGTAATGTCTACTGGCTATGTCTACTAGCTGACTCATCAGAGCTGTGGTACCTGCACTTTCCTCCGAGAGCGACAGGTTGCCCAGCAGTGATGTACAGGCAGCAGTTCCAAAAAGGCTGTGGATGACTTCACGTGCATCATAGGAGGGTACTAGTCTTCACCCTCCTAGAGTCAAGGACAATACAAGGGATTGGGAGAGTCCTAACTGTTGGTGAGTTGATTGGCTACTAGTAAATTGGGGGGAAATGGGATAAAATAATAATAATAAAAAAGTTAAAAATGACAAATTTAATATTTTAAACAAGATTATATTTTCCCATCTCTTACAGTTTTAAAATAACAAAAAAGGAAAAGTTTGGGCACACAGCATAATTGGTACTTATTAACACTGCCTTTGGCAAGTATCACAGCTTGTAAGAGTTTCTGTAGCCAGTTAAGAGTGTTTTACTTCTTGTTTGGGGAATTTTCACCCATTCATCCTTCTAGTTCTGTGAAGTTATTGGGCCGTCATGCACTGCACTACTCATTTGGTGTAGGTGACTGTGAGGGCCATGGTAAAACCTTCAGCTTCTGCCTCTTCAGGTGGTTCATTGAAGACTTTGTGGTGTGTTTAAAGTCATTATCCAGTTGTAGAAGCCTTCCTCTATTCATCTGCAGCTTCTTTACAGACAGTGTGATGTTTGCTTTTAGAATATGCTGGTATTTAATTGAATCCATTCTTCTTTCTACCAATGAAATGTTTCTTGTGTAGCTGGCTATAACACAAACCCAAGGCAAGATGTGCTTAAGTTGGAGAGGTGTTCTTTTCATGAAATTATAGACCCTTTTTTCTCCATACATACCTTTGCTCATTATGGTCATATAACATGGAAAACGGTAGTCGAAATGTTAAGTTGTTTCTCTGCAAACCTATGATACTGAATTTTGTGGTGAGGATGCAGAGTATTCATCTGAGGACTCTTCCAAAAAGTCATATTTCTGCAGCTGTCTTTGAACAGTAGAACAGTGCACCACCACTGCAATGTCAAACTATCCTTAATGTCTTTTACAGTCAAACTGATTTTTATTTGCTTTTTTGCAATTGTATTAGCAGTTCTGGTATAAAGGTTTCTTTGTCTTCCAGACCTCAACCTGACCTTAACTGTTCTTATTAATTGCCATTTCTTAATGACATTATAAACTGAGGAATCAACTACCTGACAAATGCTTGGCTACCTTCCTGTAGCATTCTCCTGTTTCGTGTGCATCAGTTATTTTAATTACTAATGCAGCTGACTGTTGGGAGTAGATTTGAGGAGAACTTTGAAATTTGCATCACCTGGCTTTTGTAAAAGTTATCTAAGAGCTCACTCTCTTGGAGTGTTCAAACTTGTGCAGGTGCTGCTTTCCTGTTTTTCACTCTTAAATTGTACTAAACAGAAATAATACACTAATTCTGCCTAAAAAGCAAGTTGAAAAAAAAAATTGTGGAAATCAGTTCTATTCAGACAACTATTCATGAACTATTCACAGAAACAGAATCTATGTATCAGGTATGCATGCATTTGAAAAACAATTATTGCATTATAAATAACATTCAGGGTGCAAGATGCTTAGAAGCAGTGCTTACACAGTGCTTGTGTTTGTCTTGTCATAGATGGGTCGTTGGGAAAACCACTCACTGATTCTGAAGTTTCCCGTGTGGCCTCGCTACAACTCTTTTGGAGACACAGATGCAGATGAGAACCATTTAAGCATTGTAACTTTGGAGGAGAAACCCTTCGTTATTGTAGATGATGTGGACATTCTAACTGGGACCTGTATGCGCAACTCAGTACCTTGCAGGAAACATATCAAAGAGTAGGTCCCAGCACAGCACAGCATGAAACGATAAGTGCACATCGTTCCAAAAAAATGCACAAGCATGCAATATGTTTTCACAATTCTTCCTTACCTTGAGACTTTTATTTAATAACTGAAACTATAGATTGTCTTTTCTGAGATATGTTTGATGTGCTTGACAGATGTTCTCCCTAATAACCTCTATTATTTATAGGTTTATGTCATTATGTCACTAATTTTTGACCTAACGGGCTTCCATACTGATACGGTTTATTTTTGTGTTTTTTGATATCTATGTATTTGTATTACAGTAACTCTACTGGTGGTTCCTATATCAAGCAGTGCTGTAAGGGCTTCTGTATAGATATCCTGAAGAAGATTGCCAGGAACGTAAAATTTACTTATGACCTTTACTTGGTCACCAACGGCAAGCATGGCAAGAAGATCAATAATGTGTGGAATGGCATGGTGGGGGAGGTTAGTTAATTATAAATAATATGTAAAAGTACTTTTCAGATCAACAGGCCTACTTTAGCGCCAATGCATTCATCCATCCCATATGACTGATCTCTGTCGTCACACTTTCTGCTATGCAGGTGGTTAACAAGAAGGCTGTTATGGCTGTTGGTTCATTGACCATAAATGAGGAAAGGTCAGAGGTTATTGACTTCTCAGTCCCATTTGTGGAAACAGGCATCAGTGTGATGGTCTCCCGGAGCAATGGAACAGTATCCCCCTCTGCATTTTTGGGTAATCAACTTCTTCCCAAATGTCACAACCTGAAGCAGTTATTTCTGAGGCCTCTCATTTTTGCTTTGTCTCTCTGCCATTCTCTCTGTCTTTTTGCCTTTATTTTCTCACCCTCATCTTTCTCTGCCCTCAGAACCTTTCAGTGCTTCAGTGTGGGTAATGATGTTTGTGATGTTGCTCATCGTCACCGCAATTGCTGTCTTCCTGTTTGAGTTCATCAGTCCACTGGGCTTCAACAGAAACCTAGCCCAGGGCAAAGGTAAAAGAACTATGCTGTGCAATGATATAATGTATTATAAGACATGATAGATATAATATAGCATTTTAACTCTTTATTATTCAGCTAATATGTTTTCTATCTATGAAAATAATCTATGGGAAGTCTGAACTCACCAATACCAGTCCACAGTTAAACAGTGCCCAGTCAGCACCCAGTTCAACACTAACTTAATCTCGATCTGCCAGTAGGTTTAGTCTGTAGCTTAAATGGGTAAACATTGCCTAAATATCAAACGTTATCAACATTAAATATCAACATTAATTTACTCTGGATCTGGTAAAAGGGTTTAGAGTCGAATGAGATAATATTATGCAAACAGCAACATCAAGTCATGTAAACTCATCATCCAATCTCTCTCTCTTTCTAGACCCCCATGGACCATCCTTCACCATAGGCAAAGCCGTATGGCTTCTTTGGGGTCTGGTCTTCAATAACTCTGTGCCAGTGCAAAACCCTAGAGGTACCACCAGTAAGTTTATTGTGTCTGTATGGGCCTTTTTTGCTGTGATCTTTCTGGCCAGTTATACTGCAAATCTGGCAGCCTTCATGATCCAGGAGGAGTTTGTGGACCAGGTCACTGGCCTCAGTGACAGAAAAGTAAGACTTTGTCTTCTTAATTCACTCTATTATATTGTCATATTCTTACACATTAAATGCACACAGAGAAATGTTTTTATGAAAGCTCTTAGTCCTAAGCCTTTCAATCATCTATAATGCTTAAATTTCACTGTTATCTATAAAGTTTTACTGTCTGAAATAAAGCTTACAATAAAACGTTACTGTCACTGAATCCTGTGTAAGTTATAGCTGATAGCAGTTATGTCAGTGGCTCCCTAAGCATTCCTAATATATTTTGCTTCTACCTTTTAGTTTCAGAGTCCATATTCCTTCTCCCCACCATTTCGGTTTGGGACAGTCCCAAATGGCAGCACAGAGAGGAACATCAGGAAGAACTACCCAGACATGCACCAATACATGGTCAAGTACCACCAGACGGGAGTTGTGGATGCACTGGTCAGCCTAAAGACTGGGTATGACTACAGCAGTCTTATATATTTTCTAGATGCAAATCTTAACTGTATCATTTTAGCCATAAAATATTTACCCACGATTGTAGTATTACTGAATTCTCATATGAGCCATGAGATACTATGTTGAGATTGACATTAAGTGAATTTTCTCTTTTTTAAAATTTGATTTAGTTCTTCACTCCTAAATTGTCACAACTTCTACCTTTCTGATGTGGCAAGTGAATTATTAATCATTGCTTTTTGCAGCAAATTGGATGCATTTATATATGATGCAGCTGTGTTGAACTACATGGCGGGGAGAGATGATGGCTGTAAGTTGGTGACTATTGGCAGTGGCTACATCTTTGCCACAACTGGTTATGGCATTGCTCTTCAGAAAGGATCCTATTGGAAGCGTCTGGTGGACCTCGCCATCCTTGGGATCATTGGAGATGGTATGATCAGTGCCTTAAGTTTCTATCTGCCTATTTTTTTAACTATTCTAAATTTCAGATGTAGCCTACAGATGGATACATGTCAGAATGTCAAAAAATCTGTCTGGATGTGTTATTCTTATCCACATCTGTCAGCCTTGTGTGTTTACATCTCTGTTAGTAATACTCTGTGGATGTGATAATCATTGCCTTTCTGCTTGTGTGCTTATCCAAGGTTTTATGTATTTATTGTGGACTAGGTGAGATGGAGGAGCTGGAAGCCCAGTGGCTCACTGGTATCTGCCATAATGAGAAAAATGAGGTGATGAGCAGTCAGTTGGATGTGGACAACATGGCTGGTGTGTTCTACATGCTGGCGGCTGCCATGGCCCTGTCACTAATCACCTTCGCCTGGGAGCATCTTTTCTACTGGCGACTCCGTTACTGTTTCACTGGTTTGTGCTCTGGACGACCTGGACTCCTATTCACTATAAGCAGGGTAAGGAATATTTAGTCAAGATGCAGAAAACTAAATATGAAATGTGAGAATAATCTGGTAAAAATGAATTAACAGCATTTTACACTTGGCTGAAATACTGGTTATTTCACATTAAATCCAGTTAACTTGTGTGTTTCTGATTTTGTAATCATGGTCTGTCTCTTTAGGGTATCTGGAGTTGTATTCATGGTGTTCACATTGAAATGAAGAAGCCTCCAGAGTTGGATTTCAGTCCTCAGGCTAACATGCTGCATTTACTGAAATCTGCCAAAGAGATTACCACCCTAGGGGTAACCTCACCTAAAAGACCTGTCTCCAGTCTCCTCCCTCATACACCAGGCCTGCTGGAACTTATGAACAAAGGCAACAACCTTGGTCCAAAAGACATTGTCTATAGCAATGCCAGCACCATGCTTGCCAACCGTCACAAAGAGCCCCTCAACAATGCCATTTTACCAGGGCAACGTGCTCTTAGCTTAACGGATGCCCAGTCTGTTGACAATGGTACAGGAGGTCCTGCCTCCAAGTCTCGTGCACTCTGGAAGAAGTCAGTGGAAACACTACGTCAGACTCAAGGACCTACAGACAACTCCCCACCCACCAGTGCCCCACCCATTGAGCCTCGTGCAACTATGAAGAGCCAGCGATACTTGCCTGAAGACCCTCAAGCACGCTCTGACATGTCTGATTGCTCTGGTCGTGTGGACCTGCAGAAGCAGCACAAGGTCAAAGAGACATTACGGAAGCGCAATCGGCTGCCGCGGGACCTGAGTGATGTTGAACTGTCGACACTGCGCAGCCAAGCCAGCCAACAGAGCAATCACAGTGGCCAGATATACTCTCAGAGCAGTCAGGGCAGCCAGATCTACACCATCGATTCCATCGACCAAGATCATGGACTGCATTACCCTGACATATTCAGTGAGCACAGGGACAACAAGCATCGGCCTCCCTCCTCTGAGCAACAGCCAATTCTGCAGTTGAACAGTAACCTGCTCACTCAGGTTCATGAGCCGGATGTCATGCAGACTGCCACTGCTCCTGCTAAGGAGAAGAAGTACAACACATACGGCAAGCCTGGAGGAGTAGGAGTCAGTTCTGTTGGGCCTGGTTCCATTCAGGACCACAGGCAAACCCACTGTCGTAGCTGTTTGTCAAAGGTGTCCAGCTACTCCGGACTTTATACAGTGCGGTCTCCTCAATACCGCTGTGATGCCTGTCTGCATTCTGGCAACCTGTATGACATCAGTGAGGATCAATTTTTGCACCCCAATGCAGGTCTCAGTGTTATTCGAGGTGGGAGTGTTGACAGGAATTTTTCTGCTTTTCTGCCGCAACCTGATGCTTCCTTCACTGCTTATCTTCCCCAGAGTGATCAAGAGGGCGAAGGGCTCATCAGTCATTACCAGAATGAAGGTGTTATCATCCGAAGGCAGCATTCCTATGAGAACCTGCCTCAGAAGAATTCATCGCGCCGGGTCAGCCTTCAGGACAGTACTCCTTATGCCAATATGCCCACTTCCACCCTGATCCCGGACAAGCCCCCAAAGATCCAGTCCACGCACCTTAATCACACGCTTGCCGGAGTGGGTGTTAGTGGGCTTGGCATTGGCCGGCGCAGTAAGTCAATGTATCCAGCTCGCCCAACGGAGAACCCTTTCCTGCAGACGCTCCGTGATGACCAGCGTCTAGCTCATGGCCGCAGTGCCACGGACATTTACAAACAGCTGGTGCCACTCACATTAGGTCAGGTTGCTGATGGCAAGGGGCTCGGCATGGGGGTGGCAACCCCTGACCTCTTTTACCCCGAGCATGTCATGCCTTATGTAGCCCCTCCCCCAATTGGCACATACCCGACCCCCAGAGCAATGAGTGCTGGCGGTGCCCGGCGTGTCTATAAGAGGATGCCCAGCATTGAGTCCGATGTCTGAGGGATTAAGGGAAAGTGTCTGAATGACTGTGAGACTGACTCTGAGAAAGATGCGCTACACAAAAGCATGGAAAGTTCCATGTGGATATGGATTAATATTAAGACAGCTTATTGGATTGTGAAGCTTTACAACTAGGAGGGAATAAAAGGTTGGAATATATTTTGTTTCCTGCTCTTGGACAAATCTCTCAAAGTTCAACATTACATCAGGTCCTCCCCTCTAGTTGAGCGGCATCTCTGTGTCTTCCACATAAACACCGAAGACGGCAGCCTACGCAGACCGGACATTGACATGCCGTAGAGAGGAAGTGCAACAAAAGCTGCTGGAATTCACGGGGCAGCTCCAAAGAGTTTCCCTCTCCACACCAACAAATGAGCAACCAAAAAAATCCCACTTACAGTATCACACAGATTACCACACCCACACACACAAACAAGTGAAGTAATGCATTTGTGTGAGTAATAAAGGAACATAAGTGAAACAACAAAAGTCCAAAAAACAACAGAAATCTATTTACGTATACTGAAATACACACACAAATCATACAAAATAAAGGAATAAATATATCTATAACTGCACAGGAGAAAGCAAGTCCAGACCTAAGAACTTAAATGCTACTTAGGTGTGAAGACAACTGAATACTCAGATAGACTCTAAAAGCTTTGTAAGGTATCAGCTAAACAGAGGGACAAACCTCGCATGAGGCAAAGTCAGAAGGATTAGCAGAAAAGTGTTGTTAGTGCAAACTTACTACCTAATTGAGACATTTTGTTAACTATCTATTTTGGAGCAGGAGGAACGTCAGGTGCACTCAAGGCCGGACACCACATTAGCTTGGAATCACATTTATAGGTCAAGATTAAGAACTTTATTGTCCTCCTCCTCCTCCTCCTCTTCCTCCTACCTTCCCTTACCTGCATGCCAAACATGAGCAAGAAGACACAGTTCTTCTCTGCGCTACCACGGTGTTGGGCACACGGCAATGACACATGACTTCTAAATTTTATTAGATTTGAGGTTATTTCTATAGATGTCTAGAGAAAATGTGAGACAAGTAATTTTTACACAGTTTTATACACTGCCAAATATTTGACCAAGAGCATGTGTATCGTTGTGGTATGAGAATATAGAACGTAAAGAAGACAGAACACATGTCAAAAAAAGATTCAGGAATGGGGAGAAACAATGGAGAACTATGCTTTATGGTCACATGATGCAAAGGGACTTCAGAAAGATACTGTAATCTGAGAGCCCATACAAACAAATGATGTCACATATTGCACTGCAGGACCACAGAAATATTAAGAACTTCCTGTTTGCCTCCAATGCACAAACACATCACTTCCTGCAGAAATTAAACCACATGCCCATACTTCACTAATATTTTTATTTATTTACTTTTTTTGTTGTTTTCAAATATAATGGTCGTTCCAGCGATATGCACAATATCAGGTTGCAATATAATATTTATGTATGAAATTTCCTAGTTTTAATATGTTTTATTATTAGTTCACTTAATTTATGAATTGTAATACATGTGACATTAATTTATAAATGTGATTTAATTGCGTATGTATAAAAAAAAGATAACAGCATGTTAATCTTCTCTATGGTCAGACTTTCAGAATTGTTCTTTTTAATTTTTGATGTGAATGGGAGTAAATGTTTACAGTGAATATGGATTCATCTCAGATGTGCTTTTGATTGTCATTTGAATACAAGCATAAAAGTGTCATATGGCGAAAATGTCAAACTGGACCACATGTTTCTGCTGTGTTGTCAGTCGATTGTGTCTGGAATTTGAACGAGGTTAACATTTCAGGTTTCATATTGGGCTTTCAAGCTTTCAACAATTCTTCTCTACTCATGGTTTGACAAAGAGATATTATTATTAATAATAATAATATTAATAATAGGCTTTACAGCATTTAAATATCATTAGCTCTATGAAGACATGTTTTCAGTCTCACTTTGAATTCCTGCGAACAGGCAAAATACAATAGCACTTAAAGCACAAATCAGTAAGTGCTGAAACAGCACTGTGGCAGCCCCAGGATTAACAGTGAGTTTACCAACAAAAAATATATTTTACTGTTATTGGAAAGCATTTGTTTTCATACCACTAAACATTGGCCTACTGGTTGTAGTAATTCGTGATTGACACTTGAGTCAAGTTTATTGTTTTCCATCCAATTTATATTATTCAGATTTATTTATTTTTGGAATATTTTTTTTTGTTTCTTTCATGCACTGCAGAACAACTATTCATTACACTTCTCAGTATATGAAATGCATATATGGCATTTAGCATTATAATAATGTACATTTTTACCCTGACCGCCTTTGTTTAGTCATTATGTGGAAAATCTGCTCATTATCCTGACAGATTAAATCTCGCTCTGGACATACATTCCCAATTAACGGCGAGTCTCCACTGAAACATGACTTATTGCCTAACAATAGGGACAGTGTGTGTTCAAAACAATCCGTCATACTCTAAGCCTTGAAGAAACAATGTCTCTCACAACTGCATTTTTACAAATACAAATACACATGATTTTTACATGGAAGGCTGTTCCATATGGCACAATCTTGGTGCAGTTAGCTGAGGGCTTCGACTTCAAAGAGTCAAAGAGATCTGCCAGAGGGGAAAACATACACTTATGATGAATATAATGAAAACAACGATTGTACTCAAAACTGTCAACTTTCGTCTCTATTTTCTCTATTTGCTGCTCTGCTCAGCGATATCTTCCAGCAGGATTCCTCCAAAGGCTCTGTTTCCTAAATATACACCAAGATATTGGTCATTAGTGACAGATCTTTAACAGATTAGCAACAGATTTATCTCACAAACATGTCTGACAAGCCTTCTCGCTTCAGCAGTTATAACGGCTTTAGCAGTTCAGATTATTTCTACAATGTGTACTGGCCTGTGATTCCTGTTAATGATTTCAGCTCATTTATGGTACACTGCTAATGCTTTTATCACATTAAAGTGCTATCCCCTTCTCCCCTCAATAAAAAATTAACTTTTAAAGAAGATTTTATATTCACATCAAGACTGCACAACTCCAGAGCCTGCAGATGTGCTACAGGCCTGAAGTTTTTAGCATGCAAAATTAATAATGCCAATGGCAAGACATTTAGCATATACAGTGTGCAGCCATAGGAAGCGGGCAGAAAGGGGGACGACTATTGAACATTTCAGTCTGATCCCACAAAGGCCACATCATATCATACACACTGTGTTGTACAGTACATTGCATAGCAAATTATGTCTGAAAACTAGACATTTTGATAGATACCACAATGCCAGATTAGCAAAGATAATGTCTCTAACCAATCAGTATCTGCAAGGCCTTGAACTGTGACATGCATTAATGAGGGAATGAATGAATGAATGGATGAATGAATGAATGAATGAAACATGTTTATAAGAGCAAGACGTTTATTTGCATAATATTCAGGACATAAAGAAACTGGTAGCCGCCAGCTTAATCATCAATAGCCTACAACACAAAGGATCATTTAACAATTGATTGGAAGCACATGAGTCATAATCCTTCCCAGTGTTGCTGTAAACTGTTAAAATTGTGTTAACATTGTGTTAGTAAGATGTTCTTGGCACAACGTGGAATGATGGTAGTTAAAAATGTTGCATCTTCAGTATGAATGAAAGAGAGGAAAGTTCACAAAGGCTCTGAAGTATATTGTTTACACTCATTCATGCCCTTAACATGACAGAGATACGTGCAATCATTGTCATGTCAAACGCTCAGATTTGTATTGTTTTGGGACATTTTTTCACATTAATATGCAGAGATTTCCTGACAATTGAACCAATAGAAATGGTCCAAAATGATCTGATCTTTTATGTACATTATTTGCTTTTTAATGTACATTTATGTTAAGAGCATTTCAGAGATGAGGTTGTCTTATAATTGTGGTTAAATTTATCAGATTATTTTACAAAATCCATACATTTGGAATACGTTTTTAATTTCATTGCTTTAACAGCTGTATTGCTGCATTCTCTATGACACATTTGTACTGTTAAGAGAGGCACTTTCAGCAGACATAAATGACCTTTTTCTCTTATATATATCCACTGACTGTTAATGTGGCCCACTCTACATCCTGGTCTTTCTGGGTGAGGATCAGGTGCATCTTTTTCCCGCTCACGCGTTAACATTCTTTGCTTTGTTGTAGAGGCCTGTTGGCTGTCATTCAATAGACCTCGGCCGTGTTGCTATTCTGAATCTCAGGACACAGACCCTAGAAAATCCCACCCAGATTTGCAAATAAATGTTTGTGAGAGTTAGAAATATTGGTGATATGATTCCTTTAAAGCACAATTTGACATTATTTCTCATGTACATTATATGTCCTGATTTCTACCATAGAGCCCCCACTCGTGTTTCTCTGAGATCATCTGTTCCTAAAGGTTGGAATTCCTCTGCTTGAAGTCCATTTGCAGTGACACCATCTGTACTGTCTGTATTTTGTTTATGAGTATTGTGCATTGTACAGATGAATCCTCTACTTCTTATGTAACATTGTACATAAGTAAAAGTGTCAATTTTTTTCTTTTATGACTTCTCTGTCCTTTTCATAACTTAAGATCTGATGCTTCTGACGTTTATTCTTTCTCAGTGCTACACAGTACAGGGCTACATAACAACACATGTACTTAAAGGGGTGCTTTGGGCAAAAATGAGCTTTTCTGCTTAACTCCATCAGCCATTATGTGTTTGTTGGCTGAAAACACCTTTATTTCTGTACTCAACTACAAGGTTATGGGCAAATCTATTCATTTCTCCATCTTCACGGGTGCTGTTGCTAGTTTACCTTTATTCTTTTAGATAACAGTATGTCAACTTACAATAAGGTGACATCTGTTAACAATACAAGTTCAAGTTCAAGAAGTTCCAGGACCAGCAACACAGAACACAAGTGCAGTGAAAACCAAACAATAAACATACAATAAATAGTTTTATAATACAATATACAGTGGACAAATATTGCAGTGATTATGTATGCAAATACAGTGCTATGCAAATTAGCAGTGATATTTAGTCTCCGAGAGTCGACTGTGTGCATTAAGGAGCCTGACAGCCTGAGGGACAAATCTGTTGGACAGTCTATCAGTGAGGGTCTGAATGCTGTGGCATCTTCTTCTAGAAGGCAGCAGTGTGATGAGACCATGTGATGGATGTGATTGGTCTTCCACAATGCTGAGAGCTTATTTGACTATATTAAGCATTATTTGTCTTATTTTATGATTCATTAATGATAAGCAGTATATTATTATTGAGCAATAAGCTTAAAATAATTAGCAATATATTATTATTAATATAACTCTTCATCTGAGATAACATGAACTAGACAGTGGAGAACCATTTCTTAACGATCAAGTGAAATAAAATCTGCATGTATTTATTAGTCCGCAACCCCCTTATATAATAAAGTCTGGTGAGAAGATGTAAATATAATTTAGATGATGTGTAAAATGGCTGGTAAAGATGGCAAATGATATGATAGGTCATTTCCCAAACTGTTCAACCATTTAGTAATGCTTATACAGTCTCTTACCATAAAGCAGGAGTGCCCAATTCAGGATCCTGGAGATATTACAGCCTGCAGAGTTCCAACCTTATTCTAACACACCTGATCTAGGTCATATGAAGGATTTCAGAGCCATCTGAATATCAAAGTCATATGTGTTAGATCTGAAATCCTCTTGGTGGAAGATCTCCAGTACCAGGGTTGGGCACCACAAGTCTGTTTGAGGTTGAAAACATAGGTTGAGGTGTGATGATGTAATTCAGTGCTAACTGGTAGCTATTTGATTGCATTACTACCTTTATTATTCTGTGTAAAACTAAAGACGCAATTGTATTTTGGTTGATACACTACATTGGGTGTAAACTGGGAGCTTTAATAGTGCCTCAGTCTCTCATTCCACATTTACAGATTATATTTCTATAATCTCTAGAGACTAGAAAGCCCAAAACATGTAGTGGAGTGGCACTGGAGAAGGTAGTGGGGGTGTGAGAGAGATACTGAGAGTGGAGAGATAAAAGAGCGAGTGAGGGACCACCGGAAAGGGATAGTGTGTGTCTGACACACATTCACTTCATTTCAGTCTGATCATCTTGAAACACTTTAATGCATTTTGACATGATCCATGTGTGCAGCGTTAATGACCGTGGAAAGGCACACACAGTCACTATCGCACACACACACACACATTCACACATGATTTGGAGAACATTTTTGCCAGCATACACAGCACAAACAAACCATGTTCCTTTAAATGCAGTAACCACAAATCTAATGTTCCTCTCACCGCACACAGTAGATCAATTAGATCAGATGAATGGATACTTGAAACAGGTTGAGGTTCCTTAGCTTGCTACAGTGGCAGTACACTTTAGAAAGGAACCTGTTCTAAGAGGAACTTAAGCCTGGTGTGTAGTTTGGAGCTGCTAGGCTCTCCAGTAAACCCTTTATATGGAAAGGCTTCTTGAGGCACCTCAGATGTATTTATTTGAAGTTCTTTGTATATTCAGGGCACTTTTACTTTTTGCCCCCACCAGCACAATTACATTGTGACAACATTCTGACAACGCATTGTTTTGGTGCCCACAGTGTTGAAATGTAGCTCCTCAGGTTGCGACAACATTGTCTTGACAGTGTTCTGGGAGATTCTGACAATGTTATGAAATGACAGCAAAAGAAATCTGTGCCAGTCTGCCACAAATGGAACGTGATTTAACTGTTGCAATGTTATCAGAAAGCACATTTCATACTAGACAGTGATGTTACCTTTAGGGATGGCCAGTGCTACTCATTTTCTTTTCAATCTGATGTAAAGACCTTCCAATCCTGATAAGAATATTGAAAATAAGGATGTTTTGTATGTTTACAGTGAGAAAATGTCGACAACATTGTGTATGAAGGCTGTTATTTAGGTCAGTAGAAGTTTTGTCAGCCTCACTGTGTTACATAACATTACAAAAAAAATTTATTTTTTGTAAAATTATTTTTTTTCAGAATTTAATGTAAAACACACATGAATATGTAATAACAATTATCATTGAAATATTTAATTGAAAAATGAAAATGTAGTTGTGTTCTGTCAGAATACATCAGAAAGAAACAGAGATGCAGCTCAGCCAGAGACTGACGCATTGATGAAATTTTTAAATTAAATTATGTTTTCATCCACTACAGTTATACAAATAAACTTTAGACATCGCTACCATTTATGAAGCATGAAAACAAGCAAAACGGAAAGATTTAACTCTTTGCTTTTTGCAGAATGATCTTTACAGTCATTTGCAGTATTTTTCTAGCTGTTGTGTGCAGCTGTAAACTCATTTCTTTTAGTTGATCAATCTCTGCACCCAAATGCTGACTTTCCCGTGTACTGTTTAACAAATACAGTTAACAGTATAATACAAATACAGTTACTGTTTAACAAATACTACAGTAAAACAAGACATAGATGTGCAGTAAAAGTCATAGCATGATCAAACTTTTTTTTATTGTGCAGAGACTCACCACAGCTTTATATAAGCTGGCCACTTGTGTGGAGTATAGTAAGTGAAATGTTTGACCTAAGCAGAATAGTTCACTGCTGTGTATACATGTCCAGAAATAAGAATGAAGCTAATGAAACATCACATTACCAGACTTACAGCTTAACACATCATTGTTTACTCATAAAGCCTTTTTCCATCACCATCTTTCATCTTTTTGGCTTTAGCAATATTCTAAGTTTTCATCTTGTCCTAGCATAAAACTCTTTTGGTGATATTTGGGTGTTTGTATGTTTGTTTGATTTTAATTTTCTGCGTCTTCAGGATTTTGTTTTCAAAAATTGCACTTGCTGAATGGAAAATGCACTGATGTAACTGTGTTATGTGTTTGCTGGGTAAAACTTAACGTTAGGCCAGAACTCATAAGGCTACATAATCTTATGACATCTGACATAAGCCTACATAAACAGTTATAAAGGCTAATTCCTATAGACATTATCTGACGTAAGCCTGCTTTTGTCAACTTGGATCCAAACGGGCAAATGTGACTTTTAGGACAAATAACACTATTGGACGTTAATGTACATTTATGTCACAATGAGCTTGCAGTGGTGCTTTTGTGTTTTTGTGTTTGTGTTTGCTTTAGAATTTTCAATATTTCTGCGTAAAATGTGACCCAAAACTTCAGATTGTCACACAGGCCCTTTGATTTAAGTATCTGGTGTGACCCCCTTGTGTAGGAATAATTGCTCAAATGCAAAAACTAAATGTTTCTGGTAACTTCTTGATCAGTCCTGTGCATCAATTTTGAAAAATCCATGAACTGCTTGTTTCAGAAATTATTGATATAATTCAGAATTCATTGTTCCTCCAATGATGGTGAGCCATCCTGGCCCAGATGCACAAAACAGGCCAAAATATATTACCACCACCGTGTTTCACAGATGGGATGAGGTTTTCTTATGCTGGAATACAGTACTTTCCTTTCTCCATTTAAACCAAAAAGATATATTTTGGTTTCTTTCATCCACAAAACATTCTTTCAATAGTCTTTTGGCTTGTCCATGTGATTATTAGCAAACTGCAAATGGGCAGCAATGTTATTTTTTAGAAAGCAGTGTCTTTCTCCTCACAACCCTGCCATGCACACCATTGTTGTTCAGTGTTCTCCTGATGGTGGACTCATACAAGTTACACTGGGTTCCTCTGTGACCTCGCCTTCCTCTCGGTGTGACCTTTGCTGGACAACGACCTCTGGGGAGTAATAATGGTCTTGAATTTCCTCCATATAATATCTGACTGTGAATGGGTGGAGTGAAGACCCATTAGAGATGTTTTTGCAATCTTTTACAACCTGATGAGCATCAACAACTTCCTAACTAGGTCCTCAAAATCTTGTTTTTTCATGCTTTTTAACACTTCCACAAACGTTTTGTGAATAGCAGACTTTCTTGAAATAAAACAGGTGCCCACTCACACCTGATTGTCATCCCATTGATTGACAACACTTGACTTTAATTTCATCTTGAAATTATTTGCTAATGAAAAAGTTTCACATACGTTTGCCACTCACAGACATGTAATATTGAATCATTTTCCTTTATAAATAGATGAGCAAGTCTAATAATTTTGTCTCGTTTGTTTGATCTGGTTCTCTTTATCTACTTTTAGGACTTTTGTGACCCTCTAGTAAAGTTTTAGGTCAAATTTATGCAGAAATATTGAAAATTCTCAAACTTTCAAGCACCACTGTATGTACTCATATGCATACCAGGCTAAAGTGTAGGGTAAGCAAGTTCCTCTTCTGCACTGGAGCTGCGAGGCTAGCTAAGAAGAAGTGGAAACTTACAGCCACTCATTAGCATCATGCAAATTACATGACTAAATCATCACACGCTTGCCTCAAACGGTGTGGAGCTGTTAAGTCATCTCAAACAGACTTGGTTATGTGGTTTTGGACACTGTGTCATGCTGTTATCTATAAAAAACAGACAAAAGTGTGGACAAAATTCCCTCTTCAACATGGCGGCTTTGCTTATCAACATTTGGTCCATTTCTCTTTTAAAGATAACAGATTACGACAGGAAGGAAAAAATCTCTCCCTCTCACTCTTTCTCCATTAGCCTGTGTGCAGAAAATGAAAAACAAGCAGTCGATATGGTGTGTATGCGTTCACGTTTCTTGACCAAATTAACATAATTGATGTGAGGAAGCAAAGTGGACATATGCGATGTTCTTCTGAGCGAGAGACACAAATATGCACTTAGGCTACTCATCGCACCACACAAATGCACAGATTATTCTGAATTTCACACTAGAGCTAGCCGTCATTAGGAACTGTACATACATGTCAAGTTGTGAGACGGAAGAGAAAAGGTCAACACTTCCGCACAAAGCGTTGGCAGGTCATGGGGTGTGTAATGCGATTATTACTGCATTATCATGCCACTAACATGTGCCTCATGAACTAGTTGAAATTTCTGCTTTGAAGTGTGTGTGTGTGTGTGTGTGTGTGTGTGCAGAGAGAGAGGTTGGGATCTAGCCATTTTTAGATAAAAGTCATCTTTCATTGGCTTAATCTACTGTGAGACACTCGGTGCTCATTTAGCTGCACTGTGTTCTCATTGTGTGCATGTGTGTTCAGTATGGTTGTGTGTGTGTGTGTGTGTGTGTGTGTGCATCTGTGGAAGAGAAACAGAATTTGAGGCATCTTTGGGATTACAGTTAAAGAAACGTGTGTGTGTGTGAGAGAGAGAAAGAGAGAGAGAGAGAGAGAGAGAGAGAGAGAGAGAGCATACATGAGTGAGTATATCTGAGCTTTTGCCAGAAGAGCGCGCTCTGCCTACACACTGAAGAACCCATGAAAATTCATAAGGGCGCGACGCCTACTCACCAATACTAAAAATACAGAGAGAGAGAGAGAGAGAGAGAAGGGGAGATACAGACGAAGAACAGGAGAAAAGGAAAGAGATGGAGAGAGAAAGAGGAGAGAAATAACAGGAAAGGGAGCCAAAGAGAGAGTGACATGAGAGATATGAAGAGAGTCAGGAAACGAGAGAGAAACAGGAAAGAGAAGGAGAGGGAGAAAGTGGGAAAAGGAGAAGCAATAGAGAGAGAGAGAGAGAGAGAGAGAGAAACATGAGACACATGGAGAGAGATTGAGAAACAGGAGAAATAGTCAGAGAGTGAAACAGGAGACGCAGAGACAGATAGAGAGGAACAGAGAGAGAGAGAGACAGGAAAGAGTGTATGTGTGTGTG